>JAHPZR010040788.1:52500-62500 GCA_019787425.1 Platygyra sinensis | reverse complement strand
GGTCGCCGATATCCACAGCAAAGTTGCTCTAGTTTACATGTATGAGTTCGCACATCGGAGAACAAAAGGAAATAAGAACAAGGAGTGGATGGGTGTGGTTCATGGTGCTAATGTACCATACGAGTTTGGAATACCGTTCTACCCTGGTCTTTCGTCAGGTTTTGACCCAGGCGATAAAAGCATCAGTTTGTTCCTAATGGAATTGGACGTTAACTTCGCCAAGAGCGGCGATCCAACACCCAGCCAGGCGGTGTTACGTGGGAGAGGTACAACAGCAGTCACAGAGCTCACTTGCGAGTTGGCGCCCATCCCAAGATGGCGGAGGCGTATGCTCCTCGTCGAATGGCTTCTCGAACGATCACTATCCTAAACTGGCGCAAGTTAAGTTTGTTACCAAGGACAAGGTGGGCAGCGGTGCTAACGTTGAAGTTACCATGGCAATGTATCTTAGGGTTGTACTCATCGTTGTTTTCGCTGTATTGTAGTGAGCTAGTATATTTTGTGCAACCAAAGGTTAAAGGTGTCGAGTGGCGGGAGTACATAATTCAGCCACTCATTTCGATCAATTTTCTTTTTGCCATGTTATTCAATAGACCTTTCTCGCTTGTACATTTTGTTTTCCCAATAGAGATCATGTGATGATACTCAGGAGATTTGATCTTTTGTTTTGTTCATTAAAAAGGGTACATGCAAGCATGAATATGTCTGCATGTACTCTTTTTAATGAACAAGACAAAGGATCAGATCTCCTGAGTATCATCACATGATCTGTATTGGGAAAACAAAATGTACAAGCGAAAAAGGTCTATTGCTACTCTTTGTCGATACAATGATCTTCGATAAGTTTGTTTGAATTTCAGGGTTTTTCAAATAAAGTAATGCTTTTGTAAATCCTTTTTTTTTACAATAATTATCTTGCCAACAAAACCATTTTGCTGGAGAAATAAATTTCCTAGAGCTCTGCAGATTTTCTTTTGCTCGGTATTGAACAAAGAGAAGTGAAAGAGTTTTATATATTGCAGTTTTTAAATATTTTACAAACAGGTTTTATTATATATGGATACTTGAACTCTCCCCTTTGTAGATCATTTTTCTCCATCTTGGATTATTTCCCTCCCTAATACCCTCGTCAGGTACCTTATGACTGTTGACGGCAATTTTGCAGCCACCCTGACGGCTGACCGGATTATACGACCACTTCGATCGGAAATATTGGGGCATCTTTTGTTACGTGAACAAGATTTCAGCCAGTTTCACACATGAAATCCTCGTTACCTTAAGCACAGTTAATTGAAGTACTATTAAGATGATTTTGACTTGCTATTCGGTTAGAAAGCCTTTCTTCATTTTTCTTGCAGTTGACATCTTAAGTAGCCTGCGAGGCAGACCGGAGTAAAAAGCGCCCTTGTAATAATAATGTGGCGTGGTTGCAAACCGCGAGGCGAGGTTTCCTCGTCGCACGCTTGTTCTCGCTTTCTCGCACCACTCCAAATCGCTCCCTAGTATTTTTCCAGTGCCTGGTACACAGGCTACGTGATTAGGCTAAGGCAAAGCTCAAAAGAAGTACAATTTTTTTTTAGATTTACAAACTTACGTAACACCGCTTCTTTTCTATAGAAGCCATTATGCCACCATCAACGAAGAGTACATACAACTGCATTCCGCTATTAAGCCAATGAATAACTTGTATATATCTTGCACATACTGAATGCAATAAAAATGTATTTTTAAAATATATTTTGTATTTGCATTTGCATTAAAAAAATACATAATTACAGTACATAATTACAAAAAAAAAGTAAAAAAAAAGAAAAGAAAAAAAAAACCAAATACATTACACTAACATATCGCAAACCTAGAAAAAAGGAAAAGAATGCAAAGCTACATTTAAACATTCGCAAAGTCCACTGCACAACGTTCACTAAAAGTAAGTATTTAGGGCCAAGATTACAATATTCAAGGTACAAAAACTGAATATTAGGTGTCGGTCTTGATATTGGAATGTATCGGTTTGAAAAATATGAATGAAATAGAAAAAGTACCAAAAACAAAGAAAAAAAGTTATGTTTACATATAAAAGCAAGGCATCAAGATAGCCAAGAGAGAAAGTTATCCCACTTTTTGTAATGATTTAGTAAAATTCCCTTCTCTTTCGTAATATATAATTCTACTTTATAGGTTGCTTTCAACTTAGCTTTAAAGACTAAAAGCGATGGGATAACTTGAGACAGCTTGCATTATAAATAAAATATTTAGCAGGCGAGAGAATATGATTTAAAGAAAGCCTTTCTCAAGGTCAAATTTCCCAAAAAGTAGATCTAAAAGTGAAGCATTTAGTACAATATTGGCCTGCACTGCTATCCAAGATAACAGTTCTTTCCAAAAGAAACTCGATGTCTTACAGAAATACAATAAATGCTCCAGGGATTCCTCCTCAGCATTGCAAAAGGCTCAAAAAGGGGAATCCACCATTTTAAACCGATGAATTTTATTTGCGAAAATAATCAGGTTTAAAATTTTATATTGGAATTCTCTTAGTTTGGTGTCTAACGTAGTTTCAAAAGCCAGAGAATACAACTTTTTCCAGGCTGTGGCAAGATCAAGGTATTTGTTCAAAATTTTAGCTTTCGCAGTAGCAGGAGTTTGCTTCAACGAGCGAAATTCATTGTAGACCAACTTCGAAGTAACAGTGGCAAGATCAATCACTTTACCCGCAATTATTAATTCAAAGCAAGTTTGATCCATGGGAAAGGGAGCACAATAAGGGTTTGTTTTAATTATAGAACGCCATTCCTTTGGGAGAGCATCAAGAACACCCATTAGGGAAAAGGAGTAACAAGGGGAAAAAGAGGAATTCAGAATTTTGTCACTTTTAAGAAAAAACACCCTCCCTAGAAACCAGGTCACCAACTTTAAGAATTAATATCGAAGCGCGAGATAAGTGCATCTTTGTAGTATGAGGAGAACAGAGATTTAAATTGGTTTAGAGTTACATATCTTAACTGCAGGCGGAGAGCGTTCCAGATTCTAGAAGTTCTCACCAAAAAAGAGTGCTGATAAGTAGAAGTGCGGCATTTTTTTGGTCTGAAAGATTTTGCATTGCTTGCGCTTGCTCTAGTGACCCTTGTAGGAACAATGCGTTCAGGGAGCACGTCATGTGATACACAAACAATACCGTTGGTGGCCTTAAAGAAAAACACCAAGTCCAAAAACTCATGCCAATAACAGATAGGTAGAGTTTTCCGCGCCGCATGCCTGTTCTCGCTCTCACGCACCACTCCAAATCGCTTCCTAGTATTATTCTAGTACCTGGTACGTAGGCTACGTGATTAGGCTAAGGCAAAGCTTAAAAGTAGAACAAAATTTTAAGATTTACAAACTTACGTGACACCGCATCTTTTCCATAGAAGCCATTATGCCACCATCAACGAAGAGTACAGACAACTGCATTCCGCTTTTTAACCAATGAATAACTTGTATATATCTTGCACATACTGAATACCAATAAAAATGTACGTAGCATTTTCGCAAGACCACTGTGTGCATGTTCTGCATAGGATTTCAGGAGTCTGTCTTGCTCGGGGGTAGCTATTCATATTTTTCCCTCGCGCGAAAATATAGTCCAATCCCTGAACTCTCCCTTCTTCCCGCCCCCTGTAGGGGCTGAACCCGGGCGGGCGAAAAGAGAGTTCAAGATAACTTGCATGTAAAAATAGCGGCGTTCTGAGCATGCACATGCAAGTTATCCTGGACTCTCCTTTCGCCCGCCCGGGTTCAACCCCTATAGGGTGGCGGGAAGAAAAGAGAGTTCAGGGACTGGACTAGCGAAAATACCGCTCGTAACGCAGACTAATACTTCATGAACAGATGGTCCAGATGGTAAAAGTCACGCGAAGAGAGAAGTATCCCTGCAATCTGGAGAGCCTCGGTTTCGACACCACTGACTGATCATTGCCAGATTTCATACCGTGAGGGCCTGGGTATGAGTCCCTGTATTATGGGATTAACAACACCAGACCCATATATTCAGAAAGAGCACACCGAGCTTTACAAAACCCTTAAGTTTCGTATTAACTGGGCCAATATTGAACAAGATACAGCCATTCAAAAACTTAAAAATTTAGTAACAAATGTATGGATTGCCGGACACTTGTCCGGAAATTTGTTCCAGCTCTGTTGTCTCACTTTAATTCCGGTTTCTCTTCTAGTAAACAAAAGGCGGCCAGCGTTTATATATTTTAAGCCGGTATCTGCATAAAATAGATCATTCACTTTTGGTCAAAAATGCCCGCATCAACGTCTAAAAGTTGAGTTGCAATACCCCCTCCCCTCCTAAACGTCCAGTGGACGTCAAAAGCGAATATGTCTATACGACTTCTTACTTGTCTTACACTGACATTTAGCGCTACTCCAGCTCAAATTTTGTCATAAGAATCACATAAGTACAGCTGATGAGTTCATTATCCTTCACTTCTTTCAACGTCTCGCTCTCGAGTCCCGGGGGGGAACTTGACAAAGTTTAATACGGGGAGGCTCCGCCCCGAGGTCCAACCCCTTACCCTTTTATATACCGTTTTGGCAGAAAAGGTACCCCTTTTATATACCTTTCATTGAGAAAAGGTACCCCTTTCACATACCTACTTTAGAGAACTGCACTCCGTTTCTAAACCCTTATAATGAAGTTAACGAACAATATTACGGGAAAACATCAAGGGATTATCAGAAGAAATGCTAAGCGACAGGTGTTATTCATTCACTTCACGCTGTGAAACGACCGATTTCCCTACCCTTTTATATACCTTAACTAGTGAAATCCCTACCCTTTTATATACCTGAGGCCTGAAAAAGGTACCCCTTTCGGGCGAAGCCACCCTGTATAGGCCAACGTAGGGAGTACCCCCCCCGGGTCTCGAGTTCTTTAATCCCTTCTTCAATTTGTTCTCCGCTTAACTAGTGAAACATGCTTATGTAACGACACCGAAACATCTCATACAACTTGGATTTTGCCACACTCCATGGATGACAGATCTCTTTCTAAGTGAATTTCTCCCGAAACGTAATCTCATGAAGGAACTAGTACTTCTTTCTCTCGCTAAGTTTTTGAGAGTGGGTATTCAATTTATCTACGGCCATTTTGAACCCGGGATGACCATCACTTATCGTGTCAAGTTGAACAAAGATACCAACGGGTCGAAGAGAACGAAATATTCCTTTGTACACAGCATCGGGATCGACAAAGTGATGTGTGCTGAGGACTGCTATTACAGTGTCAAAGCACTGGCTGATTTGAGGATCAGAAAAAAATTATCTCGCTGTTTTCTGAACGGGGTAAATCCCTTTCCTTTTCTTAGCTAGTTCTTGCATTTCTGGACTTGGATCCACGCAACAAATCGGGTCTTTTAGGCCGAACGATTCAAAGATAGTCTCGGCAATCAAGTCTGTTCCGCTACCAATGTCAGCAACAATGTGATGCAGCTTTAAGGCCAAAGATTTCAAAGGGAGCGGAATGAGTTCTATATGTCGGTTTCTTGGTAGAGGTGCTCGTAGTTGTTAGCTAACTGAGTTATAGTGTTCTGGGGAAATAAGAAAAGAGTTTAAGAAGTTCCAAGTATATTAAATACTTGATTTTCACTCTTAAGCGGGACAACGTGTGTCCCCTTCCTTTTCATTTTGGAATTTTTCCCACCGGCGGGCCAACAGCCGCTCCCACAAGACTCAGGGTGCAGCTTCAAATCACAACGGTTAAAACTCCCTGCGCGCTGTCAATTTCCGACCTAGAATGTTGCGGCTACAGTTCAACTCGCTCAAGCTTTGAACGAATGGACCATTTTACAGATGTCTTGTTAGTGACCTGGCCCTTAGAATGGCAACGAGGCTGGAGCCGGGTGACCTTGTTTTGATCAGACCTTACTTCTTTTGTTTGTAAGTCAAGTTGTTCTTAAACTATCTGGCATTTACATGAGAAAAGCAGAGAGGTCTGTATCAAAGCAAGGTCACCTCCAGTCTCACTTGCATTTTTGGCCAGGTAACTAAGCACACAAAGTGAGTGTCGAGAGCGAGCTTCTGTTCACAAATAGGGCTTTCCACAAGTTGCTCGACAACTTTTTGGCAACTTTTTGTATTTCCAGCAACATTTTGCACATTGAGCAATTTTTAGCTTTCTAGCAATTCTGAGATACTGTTGGTGCTTAAATTAGCCTTAATTCCATATATTTCACATTGTTTCCGTTGACAACTTATGGATTCCTTATGAAAAAGGAGCCAGATTCTTTGATTCATCCCCTTGCCGCCCTCCTTCCCAGGACCCCCTGGTGGCCTGGCCTGCAGCCGGGCTGCTAGGTCAGCGGTACTTTAAAGAAAATAAATTCAAACTGGGGGACGATCCTGACTCAAGTGCCTTTTAAAAAGTGAGGAAGGTCATTCAGATCCTTTGAGGGAAGCCGCAAATGCGGGAGCAAGTGTGAGTACTCCAGCGATCAATACTGATGCTTGCAAGGAAACCGTATCCACAAGAAAGCTCTGTTCTGCAGCACATTGCATTCCAGAAACATATTGAATCGATTAAGAAAATAACACAAACAGCGGTTATAAACATTGTATTCCAACGCATTTTTGTAGATAACTTGACGTTTCGTATGCTAGTCAACATACATTTTCAAAAGCTATATATATATATATATCGTAAAACAATAGAGGTCTGGAACCTAGACTGAGAAAAAAAATGATCTGCAGCAGTACGTGTCTAGACATAATGAGGAGTTATAGCTAAAACAGCAACAACTTCTCACTACTGATATTGACATTAAGGGAAGGCTTCAGCTCTTGAATGAACAGAGTCTCTTTAATTTTGCAGTGAGCGTCAGTTTTCCGGACGCTAAAATGTCAAAGTGATCCCATTTAATGTCGTGACCAGTGGTTTTTACATGATCAGCAATGGCTGATGAATGGTCACTTTTCGCGAGGGCCTTGAAATGTTCTGTTTTTCTGTCATGGAGTCTTCGTTTTGTTTTGCCAATGTAGAATTCATCACAGTTCCAGCAACCAGCTTTATAGATGACCTTGGACCTCTGAGATCGGTTCAAGCGATCTTTGTATGGAAAAAAGGATTTGATGCGGCGTGTGTCTTGGAAAATGATCTTGAGATTGACGAAAGAGTAGAAATTGTATACGCATGATTTCAGACGTTTCGTGACTTGGTTACTGTGAAGACCTAAGTAGGGTAACACGATTAAGATACCTTTTTGGGGGACTGTAGCTTGAACAGGGTTATTTGGGTTTGTTTTTATTTTTGTTCAATACATAGTTAATGTTGAACGTAAAAACACCTTGAGGGTAACCATTTTGCAACAAGAGCTTTCTCAGATCTTTAATAGCGGCCTGTAATAAAGATGGGGAGGAGCAAATTCGGAAGCATCGATAGGTGAGAGTGCGGATGAGGTTGATTGCTGGAACTGTGTATTATTGTGTTATTTTCTTAATCAAGCTTCGATGGCCTAAGAGCAAGAGTTTATACGATATTGAATCGAAGACAGTTATTGAGAAAAGCAAGAAAAAAGATCAGAGTATTGTAGACCTGATGAAAAGAAACGACGAATAAATGATCCAAAAGAATCAACATTACTCGAAGGCATGATAGTGTATCGATTCGAGCTTGAAGAGTCTTGGCTGACTGTAGGAATTCCCATATCGAAAGTTGACAATCTGAGGCCGTTTCTTCACTTATGTCCAGGTTTGAGCCTAATTAGATGCACGGCGAATTTTGACATCTAACACGAAGTGTCCCTTTAAGTCTAAGCCTTTGCTACCTATTTCAAACAATAAGGTTAGGGTAAAGGTTAGTATTATTTTTATCTTAGGGTAAATGCAGCTGTTAATCCTTACTTGAGGAGCAGCATTTGGGGGACACTTTGTGACATTAATTGTCTGTATTCCGAGAAACGAGTGATGTTAAAGTTGGGGAGAAGAGCAAGGGGACACTTCGTGACGCTTATTGAAATTCGCGTGCATCTAATTAGGGTCAAACCTGGACATATCTCCGTTTCTTGAAAAATATGGTCACCGTCTGACATCCTCAAGTCAATTGACAGAACCGCTCATCCCTCTTATTCTCAAGAGAAGGCGATTGTGTTAAATCTGAAATTGCTAAAAGTGATAATCTTTCAGCTATTTTTGATAGAGGTACTAGGCTTGGTGAGGCTTTAGCTATTGTAATGCGCTTTATTGATAACCAGTGGCTTATACAACAGAGGCTTGTGAAGCTACAGGCTATGGCAAAGAGCATGAATGCAGAACGTTTAATCCAATGCCTGGCCGTTGAGTGAATGATTCGTTCCAATCAACCTTTGGCATCAATGAGTGATGATGCGGCAGTGAATGAAGCTGCTCTGCGTCAAGGTTTTCTTTCCAAACATGGTAATGTTACATGTTTTTCTCACACGATTGACAATGTTGGAAAGCACTTCGAATTTGGTGTACGGAACACATTTGCGAGATACTGGAACACCATGTTCTTCCTCAGTCCAGCGGCCTGCATAGCATGGAAAACAAGGACACGAACTGCAATGCGTCTAAGGTCAGAAACGAGGTGGTGGAGTAAGTGGGAAGTCCTGAATCTAGTGATGCAGTATTTTGGTCAGTGCTGTTGTTTGCAAATCCATGTACAGAGGAGAAACATTCAAGATAACAATTGGTTGAGAGCCATTTAATAGGTTATCTGTTGTTACGTTTGATACAATATTGTTTACATATCTTGTTGTTGTTTCACGGATAGGAAGAGAAGCTAAGAAAAGGAAAGGGATTTACCCCGTTCAGAAAACAGCGAGATATTTTTTTCTGATCCTCAAATCAGCCAGTGCTTTGACACTGTATAGCAGTCCTCAGCACACATCACTTTGTCGATCCCGATGCTGTGTACAAAGGAATATTTCGTTCTCTTCGACCCCGTTGGTATCTTTGTTCAACTTGACACGATAAGTGATGGTCATCCCGGGTTCAAAATGGCCGTAGATAAATTGAATACCCACGTCTCAAAAACTTAGCGAGAGAAAGAAGTACTAGTTCCTTCATGAGATTACGTTTCGGGAGAAATTCACTTAGAAAGAGATCTGTCATCCATGGAGTGTGGCAAAATCCAAGTTGTATGAGATGTTTCGGTGTCGTTACATAAGCATGTTTCACTAGTTAAGCGGAGAACAAATTGAAGAAGGGATTAAAGAACTCGAGACCCGGGGGGGGTACTCCCTACGTTGGCCTATACAGGGTGGCTTCGCCCGAAAGGGGTACCTTTTTCAGGCCTCAGGTATATAAAAGGGTAGGGATTTCACTAGTTAAGGTATATAAAAGGGTAGGGAAATCGGTCGTTTCACAGCGTGAAGTGAATGAATAACACCTGTCGCTTAGCATTTCTTCTGATAATCCCTTGATGTTTTCCCGTAATATTGTTCGTTAACTTCATTATAAGGGTTTAGAAACGGAGTGCAGTTCTCTAAAGTAGGTATGTGAAAGGGGTACCTTTTCTCAATGAAAGGTATATAAAAGGGGTACCTTTTCTGCCAAAACGGTATATAAAAGGGTAAGGGGTTGGACCTCGGGGCGGAGCCTCCCCGTATTAAACTTTGTCAAGTTCCCCCCCGGGACTCGAGAGCGAGACGTTGAAAGAAGTGAAGGATAATGAACTCATCAGCTGTACTTATGTGATTCTTATGACAAAATTTGAGCTGGAGTAGCGCTAAATGTCAGTGTAAGACAAGTAAGAAGTCGTATAGACATATTCGCTTTTGACGTCCACTGGACGTTTAGGAGGGGAGGGGGTATTGCAACTCAACTTTTAGACGTTGATGCGGGCATTTTTGACCAAAAGTGAATGATCTATTTTATGCAGATACCGGCTTAAAATATATAAACGCTGGCCGCCTTTTGTTTACTAGAAGAGAAACCGGAATTAAAGTGAGACAACAGAGCTGGAACAAATTTCCGGACAAGTGTCCGGCAATCCATACAT
>JAHPZR010040788.1:42500-45000 GCA_019787425.1 Platygyra sinensis | reverse complement strand
GGAAAATCACCGATCGTAAAAAAATTGTGTATCTCATTTGAAATAAAGTTTTCCTACCTCAAATGTGTCGCGATCTTGTCTCTTGTGCCGATTTTAGAGCCATTCTGACGCCGTTTAGTGAAGTTATTTGATACCGTTACTCCTCCTTCTAAAATAATGGAAAGGCAGACCACTCCATACATCACTGGCCAGACGTCACTCCACAAATCGCTTTCTCCTCAACAGGAAAAGTCCCGAATCGCAATAAAAATAACAGTTCCACAGTCTGGGATCGTTATCATTTTTGATAACTATGTGACGTCATATAATGGCGGCCATTTCAAAAATCGGGAATTTTCGTATTCACTTCGCTTTGCTCGTTATTTGTTCGATTATGCTCGGGTGTTTTACCCATAACTCTATTCGATAAGTAACAAGAAAGGAAGAGCCTCGCGTGTTTTGAAGATGGCGGCTGAAGACCAGCGTAAACGATGTAAAATGCTACTCGTAAAGTGAAACAGCGCTTGCAATTTTGCATACAGATCAGGTATGTTTTTCATTTTGCCATTAGATTTAAGTTGCTTGCAGATTTTTGCGACAATCACAAAAAATATGTCGTTAATCTTCACGCTATATACTTGGGATTTAATCTGTTTCTAGTGTTGTGCACGATCTGTGAAAAAAGTGCACGGGGGTATTTTGATTTGCGATGTGCTCTTTGTAACGGCGGCCATATCTACATATGTAATTGATGTGTTCCTAGGTAATGAGATGGCGGATGCTGGTACCCATAGAATCAAAACAGCAAATTTATGTCGATTTTGTGGCAAGACTGCGTCTTCAAAAAAGACTTCTACAAGACCTAAAGAAAAATTCAAGCTTGAATTCGAACGACATGATACCGACATTGAAGTGGACAACGATTTTATTCATCCCCCATTCCCCGCCTAATGTTTGCCTGACATACGTGGGGTATTTTTATCGCCTGAGAAGGTCAATCGGCAAATGCATTAAAAGGTAAGTTGCCTATGTTTTTGAGTCCAAGATTCAATGTCCACACATTCGTGGTCCTGAAATATTTTCAAGAAAATGCCGGCCAAACTAGGCCAGTTTTCTGGCACACCAGATCATTATATAATGAAGCTTATTGTTGGATTCAGCGAGTGACAACAATAGGGTAACAGGCCTACGCAACTCCTATCCGCGTGTAATAGCCGCTTTAGGAAGTTTTGCTCGAACTAGTATATCTCTAAGGATCTGCCCCTTTTGTATGGTACGATCTGGGGATCTTTGAATATTCGCTAAGCAAAAATCCTGTGGTTTTGGAAGGACATAGGTCATATGTCAGGTTGGCTTCCGCTGCAATCCGCGTGAAATTTGTAATAATAATAATAATAATTTACATTTCTAAAGCGCTAAAATTATAAAAATATTCTAAAGCGCTTTACAAACTATTATATAAGAATATCAAAAATATTAAACGATTAAATTTAAAAATATTAAAATGTTAAAACTATTTAAAATGTTACAACAAATTGTAAGAGTTTGACACCTCTGTTTTTGCCAGGTTTTTTCTCTCTCGGCTCGTTTGTATTGCCAGATATGTTTTAAGCTCTCTAAATGCTAGCTTGGGAGGAACAAATGCTCCGTGAACATGTTAGCTACTTGCATTTTACGTGTTACTACGCCGAGCCTGGCTGTTGAATTAACTGTTACAGGTTGTACTGTTTGTTATCACGCAAACTAAACGAAATTAAGTTGCAGCTCTTCAAGATGTATTTACTGTCACTTTTTCGTTTATATTTACTACAGACTGTTGAACAAGCAGCTTCGCCAGCTACCAAGAAAATGAAGCCTGAGTGAAAATAGAACCTATTATCATATTAGTGTCAACAAACAACGCTTTTGTGAACATAATTTGTTGTCTACCTTCGCTGTGCCATTTTACTCGCGGAACAAATATCACACGGTGTCTATCTGGAAATTAAATTCGCAATAACTTTGGACGAAGACAGTTTTCTTCCATACATTTCTGTTTTTATTCCATCCTAAATTCAATGAAGCTGCATTGTGATGTTATAAGTAGCTCCTTTCATCGCAGCGCCCCGTCGACCAGCATATTGAATTATACACTGTTGCTACCAATAACGTCACATGAACGAAAACTTGTGCAACGATTGGTTTATGGTTTGTTTTGGTCGAGGTTATCAAAAATGATAACGATCCCGGACTGTTCCATAAAGCCCAATAAATTTCGCTCCAAATGTGTGTTTCGGCGGCCGAAAGACTCGTGAAGAACAGATATGAAAGCGATTTGTGGAGTGACGTCTGGCCAGTGATGTAAGGAGTGGTCTGCCTTTCCATTATTTTAGAAGGAGAAGTAACGGTTTCAAATAATTTCACTAGACGGCGTCAGAATGGCTCTAAAATCGGCACAAGAGACAAGATCGCGACACATTTGAGGTAGGAAAACTTTATTTCAAATGAGATAGTTATTTACACAATTTTTTTACGATCGGTG
>JAHPZR010040788.1:30000-37500 GCA_019787425.1 Platygyra sinensis | reverse complement strand
GATCAAAGCTTAATCCAGATCCAGGCACCTCCGCCATGTTTCTCTCTGCTCCATGTAAGTTTCCCATAAAATGTCTGATGATTGTTCAGTGCTGGTCAGCGGTTGAAACCCAGCCCTTTGTGCTCAGGAGTTGTCTCGACATTGGTTGGGCACACGCAATATTTTTTTTGACAGGAAAACTGCTTCATAGTGGCCGAACACAGTTTTGGCGCGCGCTCTTGCTAACGCGATTCAGCGCGTGCACAAGTATTGCATAAAAACAAACATGGCATAAATAGAGCGATCATTTTATTTGCTCAATGTCTGCGCTATCTGTACTATTTTTTTCTTCACAAATGAACACAATGTATTGAATTGATGGTTTTACTCTTTTATTACGAAGGTATGCTAGAAAGGTAACGATGCAAAGAACTCAGCTCTGCTATTTCTTTGTTGCTAAAAGAACCCAGTTAAATGCAGCGCATGCGTAGTAAGTCGAAAAATTAACAAATTGACGTCAGTTTTTTATGCGTCTGTCCTGTTATTGATCATGAATTTCGTCATCACATTGTCAAAGTAGCTGTGGATCCACGAGGCGATAGCCAAGTGGATCCGCAGACTACTTTGACAATGTGATGACGAAATTCATTATCAATAACAGGACAGACGCATTAAAAACTGACATCAATTTGTTTTTTACGATAACAAATTGTCGAATTGCCGGCTCTCGCTCGCTGACGCGTCACATGAATTTTAAATTTATGTGTATGTCCGCATATGGACAATAAAAATTAGCCAATGAGCGCGCGTGAATTTCTGCAGTCATCGTAAAAAGTGCGATTGAGTGAAAAATTGACTTCTCGGAGGCGCTTATTTCTCGAGAACCACTCATTAGAATTCCACGAAATTTGGCACGAAAATACTTTAGGAAATAAGTAACTGGAGGATTGAAAAAAAAATTGAACTTTAACAAAGGAAATTCAAGATATGCCAGTGAACCTTCAAAGAGGGATAATTAAAGACCTGTTTGTTAAATTATTAAATAGCGCCAACTTGCGAGTATCGTTACAAGCTTGTTGCATGCAAATTATAAAGAAAATCTAATGACTAGATTTTCTGCAAATAAACAAAACCGATTTTAAACACCTGTTTATATTTGATCATGTGGCCATGGCAACGGTACATACGTCAGCTTAATCATCAAAAAGTTGAAGTTCGTGTTGTTAACTTGCTTGCTGCCATTTTTGGTGACCAAAGGATCAAGGGTTTTAGAGAAAAATGTAAATGAAACAGAGGTATCAAAAACTGTGTTAAGCCACCTTAAACTACAGTCAATACGCTGTGTCGGACACAAATAAACTCTTAAAGTTTGAATTAGACAGAAACCTGAATCCTTGATTAAAATTTGAACCACATTTCTTGACATGGTTACCAAACGGCAAATAGAAAACACCACAATGTATCCGCTATTTTCCTTATTTATTCAATTTTCAGCAATAGAAATCAGATTAGTTTTTTCTCAAGCAAAGTTTATGATAAGTTAATTGCAATGACTGGAAAAAATGTTGGGGTGCCCGTGCTCGTTGGTGAGTTGTAGCCATTTTTCAACTGTCAGAGCTCAATATCAAGGCAAATCTGCCATGTTTTCAGTGTGCGCGTGCACGAGAGCGCGCTAAATGACGCCATAAATTATGCGCAGAAAGGATGCGCAATGCAAGTATGAGGAATGACCTTATGATACTACATTTGAACAGAGCTGAGCAGCCAGGCCGCGTTTTCGTGACGTCATTCCGTCAAAGGAAATTTTTCCTAATGCCTTTTAACCGCCACTCTTGGTTATGGCTGCTCATAAGATAATTCCCTTGAAATTGTTCTACTATCAAACTTTTTTTGAAAGTTGGCGTAATGAACATTCATGGTATGAACATTATAAAAATGCAATAAAAAAATGGGGTCACCGTGCTTGTTTACGCGTCAGCAATGGGGTATTTCTACTGGTTGCGCGTTAAAAGTTCGAACCACCTTCATACAGAATTAAATCTTGGTTACTTGAAAGGAACAAAGTTTTGTCTTGAAGGTAAAGCTTCATTTATTGACATAAGCAGTATTGTTTCATTTAAGCCGTTTTTGATTGCCTGGTTGCGGGAATATTGCACTTTTTCGGATAGTTCCGTGGTTAACTTGAAGTCCCCACCTTGGTCAAAATACACCCAGTTGGGAACTATTTTCCAAAAAAAATCATATTCTACTATCAAACTTTTTTTCCTCTTCAAATATGTTTTTCCTTAGACTGTTCCTAGCAAATACCTTAAAGAAAAATCGGGGGTCACCGTGCTCGTTTAAGAGAAAAATGAGAATTTCTTCCGTTATCGAGCTTAGTTTGAGGGAAATCTCTTACGTTTTGCACATCACGTGCTCGTGTGCGCGCGCTGATGACGCAAAAATCGTGCGCAGTAGGGATGCGCAATGCAATACTAAGGAATTACCTTAAGCCATATTATTTCGAACCAAACATGCTCCAAACTTCGAGATGATGGCATTGAAGATAGTGAAGATAAGCGTTTGAAAAAATACATTTTGCTGACCTTGTGAAAGATGGAAAGTCAGTTGCGTGTTTCTCTCCTTCCTCCTGATTTCGAGTCGGACGGAATGTCTTCACGTAAAGACGGCCTTCATGCCAAGACAGAAAAATGGCGGTCTCTGAGACGAATTTCTTCTGGATAAGGGGCACTTCAGAGGCTGAAACTTCATTGAATTTAAATTTATTTGAACTTCAGCAACTTTACTTGCTCTAGACGAAGACAAAAAAGTAAGCTTTTTAGAGCGTCATCCTCTCCTTTATTCTTCGAAGGTCATACACCGCTCTATTGGGTAAGAACAAAACATTCATTTAATAATCTTCGACACTTATGTACGCCACCAGTTTGCTTAATTTGAATAATTTTCCATTTCGTCTACTCTTTAATAATAGATACATGCATTCGCAATCTCCTTTCTTCTAGAAAGTTAGTTTCTGTGTCTCCATATTCTTACAGGGCTGTGCCGTAATCCGGCCAAGCACTCAATGATGAGCAAGCAACCAGGAAAATCTCACATAGAAGGTGTCAGTGTCGCATATGAATTACTTTCTATATAGAAATGAAGCTAAATGCTATGGTAAATATATATAGGTAATCAAATGGTGAAGAGTGAAATAAGCAAATAATTTTACGCGCGTTATATCATTATTTCTTAATTTCACGAGTATTTTTGGCTTGCACGTGACGTCATCATTTTCTAAACTCTAAAACTTAAGAGCCACCAAAGTTGTTATCCTCATCTAAGGCATAAGTGGGGTTAAAGTTACGTCTGTTCACAACTTTTCAGCTCAGTAGCTCAGCGCATTTTGAATTTTAGAGCTATGGCGGTGCGTGACATAAAGCTACGAACGTGATTGTCGAAAAATATATACTTATCTCATGAGCTTTAGTCTATTCAGAAGTTTGAATCTTAGGAAAAGTGCTAATTTAAATGCTTGTTTGTTCAGTACAGATAATCGATCCCATCGATAGCCAAAGTAAGTTCCAGATGTTTACACTATTTTCCGGCCGCAATGTTGGTGTACCACGGAGGTACACCAACATGGCGGCTCCATAGTGGGCTCTGTAAATTTGTGCAAAATATTTCATCAAATATCTGAAGTTTGAGGAAAATGTAAGACTTAAAACTTGGTGAAGTGTTTTCTTTATCAATCTCCTATATCATCACTATTTCTTGACTTTATCCACTGAATGGTTTTTGAATTATTTTTTTTTATTGCGTGACAATGCAAGCCAAGAATACCCTTAAATTATCTTTCAATGCCATAGGTGACTTACGCCAACAATCGTGGGATTTTGACATGTTTGGTGTATCGAGAAATTTGCGCCAAACGTTGCCATAGCAAGTGATATAAACCCTGGGTACCAGAGGTTTTTTCTCGCGTGCGGAGGACGGAAAATAAGGACATAACCGACACCGGAAACCGCGCAAGAAAAACTTCTGGCACCCAGGGTGGGTAGATTATAAGTTGACGCGTCAAAATAGATTCGAATCCCGCTCAGAATTGAATGTTTTCAGGCTTTAATTTCACAACTGCGTTGTGTGCATAACTGCGATGATCAGTCATATCTTCATATCATTCTCCGCAGTTCAAATATACGATCTTTGATGTGTTCATTTGTAGAGCATTTGCCTGCGTGCGTCCGAAAGGAGAAAGACGACCGCGCTCGATCCTCCCGCGCTCATTTTGACCTTTTCCCTTCCCTTCTACGTCCTGCCACTGTTACTGGCATCATTGTTCGATGTACGCTGTAAACCAAGGCTGCATACGTCGGCCATGTTTCATCACTTCGTCGCCCTAGTCGTCGTGTGTACGTGCACCCTGGAAACACCACTAGCCATGATAACCACGAGAAAAGTAATTCATGGGTTTTCTTTTCTTCCCTACCTTAGTATGGTGCTCCGCTAGGAGACACTTCAGGCCGTCGGAGCTCCGCTGAAACTGCTGGCGTAGTTCGATTCCCGCATGCGCGATAGAAAATCGAGCGATTGTGAGCTCATTCTCGTCCCCAGAGGCCGCGATCCTTCTGGTCAGTTACGGGTATCGCGACCTCTGGCCCGCTCCAACGACATTCCGGTTTTGAATGGCTTTGTAAACACAATAGATTGAGACCAGAACCAATCACATTTGTCAGACTCGGCTCTGAGCATGCGCAGAGTGACGGGAAGTCCGTGAAATGCGGACTTCCGGAGTTGGACCTGGCCAGAGGTCGCGATGCCCGTAACTGACCAAAAGGATCGCGGCCTCTGGGGACGAGAATGTTGTGAGCTGAACAGTTCGCTCTCAACACTCACCGAGTAGAATGAAAATGGAATCTCTGTCTTGCAGGATACACTAGCACAAAACTTTGCGCAGAAATTAAGGCATCATCAAGAGCCTGTGAAACTAGGGTAACAAGTGAATTTTTTTGTTGTGATCACGCGTAGTACCCAAGGAGAAAATGACTTTCAAAATCTACAAAATTCTTTGGATGAAACCAAGTTGGAAGAGTTGAAAGCGTATGCAAACTAATGGTAAATTCGTTAAAAGCATGAGCGAGTTAAACTTTAACAGCAACATTTTGGGCCGGAAATTGTGAGCGCGTAGGGAGGTTTACCGCTGTGAAGCTGCACAGTCTTGTGGGAGCAGCAGTTGACCCCCCCGCCAGTGGGAAAAACTCCCAAATAAAAAGAAAGGGGATACTCGTTGTTTTCAACTTTTCTTAAACTCTTTTCTTATTTCCCCAGAACATTATAACTCATTAGCTAACAACTACGAGCACCTCTACCAAGAAGCCTACAAAGAACTCATTCCGCTCCTGATGAAATCTTTGGACCTGAAGCCGCATCACATTGTTGCTGACATTGGTAGTGGAACAGGCTTGATTGCCGAGACTATCTTTGAATCGTTCGGCCTAAAAGAACCGATTTGTTGCGTGGATCCAAGTCCAGAAATGCAAGAACTAGCCAAGAAAAGAAAAGGGATTTGCCCCGTTCAGAAAACAGCGGAAGAATTTTTTTCTGATACGCAAATCAGCCACTGTTTTGACACTGTAATAGCAGTCTTTAGCACACATCACTTTGTCGATCCTGATGTCGTGTACAAAGGGATATTTCGTTCTCTTCGACCTGGTGGTATCTTTGTTCAATTTGACACGATAAGTGATGGCCATCCCAGGTTTAAAATGGCCGTAGATAAATTGAGTACTCACTCTCAAAAAGTTAGAGAGAGAAAGAAGTTCCTTCGTGAGATTACGTTTCAGGGAAAATTCACCCAGAAAGAGATCTGCTATCCATGGAATGTGACAAAATCCAAATTGTATGAGATGTTTCGGTGTCGTTACATAAGCATGTTTCACCAGTTAAGCGACGAACAAATTGAAGAAGGGATTAAAGAACTCGAGAGCGAGACGCTGAAAGATGTGAAGGATAATGAACTCATCAACTGTATTTATGTCATGCTTCTGACAAAATTTGAGCTAGAGTAGCGCTAAAAGTCAATGTAAGACAAATAAGAAGATGCATAATATAGACATATTGCTTGTTCGATCCCCGCTTCAGATGTGCACTGGACGTTTAGGAGGGGAGGGGGTATTGCGAGCCAATCCTTAGACGTTGATATGTGGGGCATTTTTGAGCAAAAGTGAATGATGTATTATTGCAAAAAGAAAGTTTTCTTTACGTTTAGTCGTAATCGCACACTACAAAACGTCCAAAGAGTTAGTATGTTTTACTACTGAACCTGGGTGTACTATCGACAGACAGTTTAAAAGGACTTTAGGGTAAATCAAGACTTCAAGCATGTTTGAAATTAGAAGAAATCGACGTTAACTAGAATATCGTTGGCTATTAGGTGGGTCAGTTCAATAAAAATCACGAAGGCCTTTTTCAAGGCTTTGTAACAATGATTCGGCCCCGGGGGGTGGGGGCTGGTCCGATACTTAGAATGCTGCGGTCGTTTCGGAAATAGAAAACGTTTATATAGGATGCAAAAAAACGTAGAAAACTACACAAGTTTGTATCAAAATGTAACGACGTGACTGCATTCAGCAGTTAAGGAGAAAGGAAATACCGTTGAAAAAGTCACTCTCCCCAGCTTCCTTTGTGTGTTCCTGTGTAGGCTTAACACTTTTTAGACTCTTTTTCAGCCAGCTAGGGTTAGCTTTACTGATTATAAATAGTCCTTGCTCACTTAGTATTAGTACTTTTAAGACCCCGAAGTAACAAGAAGTGTTCTCACTGACATGAACAGGCAGTCATGTCGAAACCGAGACTCTCCAGATTACAGGGATACCTCTCTCTTGCGTGACTTCTACCATCTGTACCATGTGTTCATGAAATATTATTCTGCGTTACGAGTGGAATTCCTGAAGTCCCGTGTAGAACGTGCACACAGTGGTCTTGCGAAAATGGTACATACATTTTTATTGGTGTTCAGTACGTGCAAGATATATACAAGTTATTCATTGGTTAAAAGCGGAATGCACTTGTCTGTACTCTTCGTCGATGGTGGCATAATGACTTCAATGGAAAAGATGCGGTGTCACGTAAGTTTGTAAATCAAAATCTACATCTACATCTACATCTACATCTACATTATATTGGGTCGGCAAAGTCCATACGGATATCGCGCCAACTTAAAATTTTGTTCTGCTTTTGAGCTTTGCCTTAGCCTGATCACGTAGCCTACGTACCAGGTACTATAATAATACTAGGGAGCGATTTGGAGTGGTGCGCGAGAGCGAGAACAGGCATGCGGCGCGGAAACCTCGTCTAGCATTTTGCAACCACGCCCCATTATTATTACAAGTGCGCTTTTTACTCGACGGTCTGCCGCGCAGGATGTCAACTGCATGGAATATGAAGAAAGACTTTCTAACTGAATAGCAAGTCAAAATAATCCTAATAGTAAAGGGGGTAAGTTTCTAAAGAAACTATGGTGCTGCGTCGGTGGGAGTATTA
>JAHPZR010040788.1:0-25000 GCA_019787425.1 Platygyra sinensis | reverse complement strand
TGTACACTTTAGCAGACCGCTCACTTAGATCTATGCCGGAGTGAAGGCAACTCACCTGCTATTTCGAGTTTGCGAAAACTTGGTTAAAAATTCCTTGAAGAATGACCGGCTCACGCCGTTGTCCACATTTTCTGTCAACCCAAAAATCGATCTCGCATAAGGCCCCAAAAATGCCGTACCCTCTTGACTGTTAAAACTGATCATTAACTTCAGTTTCTTGAAATTTCTTTTCTCGCGAAGACTTCGTGTTGTGTCGAGAAGAAAGTTGTCGTCCACGACTGGTGCCCAGCGTAGATAACTATAGAATCGATAGTCCGTTAAAGTGGTAGCATTCTGTATTTCCTCGCCTTTCTTACTGCGTATGCAGGCCACCATTGCGCCGTGGTCGCTTGTAGCACAATCCAGATTTTGAGCAAGCTCCTTAGCAAAACGGAGACCATACGAAACTGGCTGAGTCGCAAAGGTGCTTAAATCAACTCCACTCTCTGCAATAGCTTGGTGAAAAAGGCCTTCAGAAAGAGGCGATAGAAGATGCAGCGTTACACTTGTTCCACCAGCACTTGCTCCAAAGATGGTCACCTTGCTGGGATCGCCGCCAAAATATTTAATGTTTTTGTTCACCCACTTCAGTGCTTCTACTTGATCCAGCATTCCAAAATTTCCAGGAACGGCAGAATCCCCTGTCGTCAAGAATCCAAATGGTCCGAGACGATACTGAATCACGACTATCACCACCCCGTGTAGGGCTAAAATATCGCCGGGATAATAAATTGCAGTTCCCACTTCATAACCTCCACCAGGGATGTAAACCATCACAGGAACACTAGTACTAACGTTCGGAGAGTACACATCGAGATACAAACAATCGTCGCTGTATGAGAAATTTGGATCGAAGAATTTTATCTTCTGCGCTCTGTGTTCATCCTTGGGTTGCCAACAAACGTTGCCATGTTTCTTCGCTTGAAGAACTTTCGGTTTCCATTCTCGTGGTGGTTCTGGTGCTTTTAGTCTGAGCTCTCCAATCGGTGGAGCGGCGAAAGGAACGCCAAGAAATTTGCTGACAGACTTGAAGGGACCCGAGGTATTCGGGTACAAAGTCACAAGACCATCGATGTCTCCATACTGTGTAGACACTGTAACTGACGAGACCAGAGGCAACCAAACATACAATGCAAAGATTTTGACCAGTAAAGTCGAAATCATGGCGTTCGTGTTTATAAGAATTGTTTCCTTTGTTTAACTATCGCCTAATCTTTGCCTAAGGCATCCACCATTTTTTCCCTTCTCACACGAATACAGGATAAAAGACGGATGCAACCGTGTCTGTACGCAGACTTATTTTTAACAGAGGTCAAACTATCGCGTTCCTAATCGCCTTTAGTCTAACACCAATGTCAGTGCCGTGTGAGTGTGCACATTTTTGTCATTAACCTATTTTTGATATTTACTTTAGGTGGCGCAGACCCTTAACTTGCGGTCATTATTTGTTTGAAAAGTATTCCTGAACCGTGACCACTGATACACCTATGGGTCAATATGGGAAATATTCTTGGGCTCCGAATAGGTCCTGGGAGAGATCGAGCCTCCATCAAATATTATCATGATAATCACGTTTTAAAAATAATGTTTCCTTTATATTCATTGTAATTTTACTCTCGTTAACTCAAACCTTTGATAACTCGAGCCTCTCGCTCACTCATACATAAAAGCTCCTATTTACTCATACATCATTCCTTCAGGTTATTAGCCGCATCGACACTTCTGTCGACAGTTACGGTTTTGTTTTAAAGGAGAACCTCAAATTTAGTGCCATCTACTTTTAACCCAAACTTCCAATAACCGCTCCGTCCTTTCTTGATATCCCTTGAAGATTCCAGTTATCGTCAGTCAACTGTATTTTACATGTAAAAGTCGACAGTATGATTGAATGAAAAAAGGCTGTTTCCACCTTCGGTTTCAGCAAACAGCTCGCCCTCGCAAATCACAATATTTTTCTTATAATGTCACGTTCCCCCAATCGCCTCTGCAGAGGTTCCAACGTTCATTATATTTCATTATTATTCATATACTGTACGAATTCTGATTTTCTGATTGGTTGATTTGTACCACTTGACACTGGGTTGCGACGAAACAACCTCCTTGACGTCATTATCGTGGGGTAATAGCCGTGGTGTAAATTCAATACACCACTGTCATTGCACCATGGCTTCGGCTGACTCAAAGTTTGACGATTTTTGTTTGCACTGTATTCAATTTGAATAATAAAAATGTTAACGCACTCATTGCTCGTGAGTTATCGGGATTTACCTGCACTCGTTCACTAACAATGAACTCGAAATTTTCAATACCGCACGAGGCCGCGTCGTGCGGTATTGAAATTTCTCGTTCATTGTTAGTGAACGAGTGCAGGTAAATCCCGGTAATTCACTCGCTGAGTGCATTAACCTGTAATTACACATCAATCCGCTGTGTGTGCAGGTGAGAGCAGACGCAACCCATGTTGTAACCCCGCGCTTGCACTCCGCGGAGGAGAGAGACGTTCCCAACGGGGGGATTTTCCATTAAACACTAAACCGCCAATAAGCAGCAAACATATTTTAAGTTTGTAAGGTTTAAAACTAGAGTCATTCTCCGTAACATCCTGAAGAAGACAGGCCGTGCCTTTCTTCCTGTGTAATCAGCCTTGCTAATTTTCGTCTGTTATTCAACTCAGTTATAGCTTATAAGCCGATCAAATGTGGTTGAAATCCATCGGGGATTAGATAGCTTGAAGAGAGGCACGAGCCTGTTCATAAGACTCCTTGAATTTGCGACGGGTAGACATTTTGCGATTCAGTTCGTACTTCAGTAAAAAAAAGAATTTTTATGATACTGTTTATATGCGGTATGGCCAGGAGACGTTGAAAATTGTCAGGAATTACGAGAAGGATCTATCACGCTTCAACAAAACATCACTGGATATTGGATTCTTACAGAAATGCAAGTTGTTCCATATTTACCCCAAATTCTTGCCGACGTGAGTTTCATGGCACTTCAGCTTGCCCTCGCTTCAAAGAAGATTTACTAAAGTACCAACTGAATTGCAAAATGTCTACCCGTCGCAAATTCAAGGAGTCTTATGAACAGGCTCGTGCCTCTCTTCAATCTAGCTTATTAGATCTTCTGCAGCGAGAGGATCCGGTACTTCTATCTTGTCACGGTGATCCTTGCAAAATTTAACGTCTTAAACAGATCAATGAAAGCAATTTTTTTTAGATATTAAAACAGTGACCTCACTTTGTACTATTTGATCCGTTTTTATTTTTATTTTATTTTAGTTTTCTGTAACTCGGAGAGTTTGTAATTGAACAATTACTCCACTCGCGCTTGTTGGATATGATTTGATTACATCCAACTCGGCGCGTAATCTACCATCTTACATCCAAACACGCAATCGTGGATTAATAGTTAACAAGCTCAGGAATTTGGTCAAATAAGGTAGACACGACACTGATGATGGTAATTTGTAATAGGTTATAAAATCGCAAATATAACAATAATTCAATTGACATTTTCTGCTAGCAAAGTCCATGACATAGCGAAATGGGACCGTGGATTCTTGTGCTGAAATAATATCCTTGATATCCACTGCAGTTAAGCCACGAAATTAATGCAGTAAAAGTAGTTCTTCCATAACATGTTTTACATGATAACCAAATCAATGCGCGCGCTCTGATTGGTCAATCAGCTATGGTTTGTGGTGCCAGTAAACTCATGGAAAAATCGCGCGTCTTCTGGATTATTACATAAAAGCAATCAGTATACCACCAGTTTCTATTGTTTATAGGCTGATAAACCAGTTGGGATGTTGGAAGAACAGGCAGGCGAGTGATTTACGAATTTGTCTCGTGTTCTTTCAACATCTCAGGTGGTTTATCAGCCTATAAACCATAGAAACTTGTGGTCTATTGCTTAAATAAACGGGACTGTTACACCTCCCAACTCAAATACGTTTTCCGATTGGAAGAAAACGTGTCACTGACTCCCTCTGGCGAACAAAACTCACTCTGAACTCCTTAGGGAAACAACATAGACTTTTGTCTCGCATGTAATGAGGTCGTGCTCCTTAACCCATTGACTCCTGGAACTTTTTGCCAAAAATGCATTTTTTGGACATTTTGGCGGTTTTGAGGCTGGATCTCGGCCAAATTAGCTTGAATCTGGTCGAAAATGCATTTATGGCACGACAGCTAGACCTTCCTGCCACTAAAATCACATTTTACGAGCTTTGGGCCCGTGCATACGTCTTTAGGCTTTTCCATTTTTGATCTTTTTTTCCCTTCCTTTTCCTCCTTTTCTTTTCTTTTGGCTGCAGGGATTGACCTTTTACTGGGCTTGCTTGCAGTTAAAAAACTTCTAAGAAAGAATCATCGAGGCGGCCAATTTTTACCGTGGAGCAGTTAGGTGTAGTGGCAGTAAATTTTGCTCTGAGTTTTTCACTCATCTTTTTGAGCATTTTTGTGCATATCTCAGGCGCCATTGAGATCACTCTGATCTAGGCATCATTGGAAAGATCTTTTCCTCTTGCAGAAGTTGAGTATAGATGATGCCAATTTTGGTCAAAAATGAAAAATGAAAATGGAAGAAAGGCCAAGGTTCGTCACGGGCGGTTACGGGCGGCACAGGCGTCAATGGGTTAAAGGGAAACCGTTAGCTTTGTGACTGCGCTGTCCTGGACACTAGTTTTTTCTCAATTTTAAAAACGTTTACCTAAAGCTGAAATCAAAGTTCATTTAGAGATCCGCTTCAGTTTTCGCAGTGTTTTTCTTGATTTTCAATCGTTTACTGAAAAACCTGTTTTTGAGTGTTCTTTTGCTCATCCTATGATATTATTTTTACAATGTCTGCTTAAAAACAGTATTTATCGCGTCTCTGTTATATGCAAAGTAGCCATGGAATGGTATGTAATGCGCATGTGCGCAAGCTGACTGTGTCCCTTTAAAACCCCCTGCAAATTTGTGAGCCAGCCGGCGAAAGGCAAATGAATTCTTCGCAGTTCTTTTTCTACTTTTGAGTTGGGAGGTATATCAAAACACCTAATGGCTGCCTCCGCTGGAAATAGTGAGTGTTGTTTTCCTCTACCTCAACGTTCATTGAGGGTCTCGGGAAAACAAAACTCACTGTTTTCCTGTGCGCCCAGTCGTTAAGTGCTTAATATTGGATGTTTACTACTTGCTAGAAAAACTACTTACATATTGAGCTGTGAAAACACCAGCAAATATGGCAGTCAAAAGTAACAACGGATAAATCAAATATGGTAAAGTTATTATTCCATCTAGCCTGCGTAGCAAGCGTTTCTGTGCGGTTCGGTAGCAAAGAATTACAGATCCCTCTTCCCCTTTTTCAAAAACGTTGAAACTTCCGTCGCTACAACAGAGTAAACATAACGACAAAAGCAACCTTGAGAAACATTGCCATGGCAACGTCAACGTTAGAACCGCTAACCACTCGGTCCCTAGTCTCAAACTTGACTTGTGCCAGTTTAGGATAATAATCATTCCAGAAAGCCATTCGGCGAGGCGCAAAAGTTGCCGCCATCTTGGGATGAGCGTCAACTCGCACGTAAGCTCTGTGACTGCTGTTGTACCTCTCCCACGTAACACCGCTGACTGGCTGGGGTGTTGGATCACCGCTCTTGGCGAAGTTTGAGTACATTCCCATGATAATCAAACTGACGTTTCTATCGCCTGCGTCAAAATCTGACGAAAGACCAGGGTAGAAAGGGTGTCCAAAGTCGTAGGGCACGTTATCAGAGTGGACCACACCCATCCACTCCTTATTTTTATTTCCTTTTGTTCTCCGATGTGCGAACTCGTACATGTACACCGGAGCAACTTTGCTGTGAATATCAGCGACCTCGTGACTTGGTGCAAAGTAAATGTAATCACCGATGAGGTCCACAAGTTGGCTTCTTAGTGCGTATTTGTCGTTTTTGTCAGGCCAAGGTGTGTACATAAACTGCAACGCCTCCGCGATAAGGTCGGCGTTGTCTTCTCTAAACGGAGAAGAATTTATTGTTAGTCATGTCGTGTGTGACAAAAGTGAACTTAACTGCTTTACCAAGAAAGAGAAGTGAAATAGGTACTCTGTCTGCTCTATCATTTATTGAAGGTAAGGTCTGTATTCTTGGCTTGTACTGTTACGCAATAAAAAAATAATTCGAAAACCATTAGGTGGATTAGGTTAAGAAATTGTGATGATATAAGAGATTGATAAAGAAAACACTTCTCCAAGTTTTAAGTCTGTTCGTTCTACTAAACTTCAGCCGTATTTGAAGAAACATTTTGTACAAATATACAGTGCCCAGTATGGAGCCGCCATGTTGGTGTTCCTCCGCGGACACCATCATGGCGGCCGGAAAATAGTAATATATAGATAGAGGCCAGCCTCAAAGCGTAGCTCCTTGGCCAGGTTGTTAAGAACCCGATTAAGGTCATTCCTCACATTTGCATTGCGCATCCTTTCTGCGCATAAGTTACGGCGTCATTTAGCGCCCGCCCGTGCACGCGCATAGTAGAAGCAAGGCGAATTTGCCTTGATGTTGAGCTCTGTCAGTTAAAAAATGGCTGTAGCTCACCAACGAGCACGGGCACCCACCTTTTTTGAAAGTCATTGTAATGAACCTACCACAAACTTTGCGTGAGAAAAGACTTATCTGATATCTATTGCTGAAAATTGAATAAATAAGGAAAATAGCAGGTACACTGTGGTCTTCCTAGTTTGCCATTTGGTGACCATGTCAAGAATTTTGGCTCAAATTTTAATCAAGACTTCAGCTTTCTGTCTAATTATAAATCAAACTTAAAATTTTTTATTTGTGTCCAACACAATGTAATGACTGTAGTTTAATGCGTGTTCTCATGAGTCTCGGTCACAAAGATTTTACAATTA
Source organism: Platygyra sinensis (assembly GCA_019787425.1). Taxonomy (NCBI): domain Eukaryota; kingdom Metazoa; phylum Cnidaria; class Anthozoa; order Scleractinia; family Merulinidae; genus Platygyra; species Platygyra sinensis. The sequence continues at coordinate 18,070 of JAHPZR010040788.1, read as the reverse complement.
TTACTGGGAATGAGTTCTTCTAATAAGTATTAAATAATGCCAAAATGGGTCATTTTCAATGCCTTAGTGCTCCTAAATGAGCATGGGCACCCCAGAATTTTATTTCAAAATTGAAGTTCTCATATGATAAATATTTAGTAGACAAAGTTTGAGCGAAATTCTATTGTCAGTTTTATTTCAGAGGAATTACCTTAAGCTATTAACCCAGGAAACGGTACAATTTTGATTTGAGTTCTTTAACTTTGCGGCGAGGTTTTCTGTTTTCAGTTTTATAAATACAAAACAAAGCAGGAAAAAACATTTGTATAGAAGAAAACGTTATAATTCGAATAAATTTTAATCCTGGGCTAGCGTTAGCCGGCTTCTGAACAATCCTGAACTGTTTTCAACAAGTTAACCTGACATGAGCCCGTGATCCAATCGAAAACCAGCACTTGGTCAGCGATCGACTTCAAAAAACACGTGACCTCGATGAGTTGCAGACTTGGGCCCGCGATATGGTCACGTGATGCTGGTCAGCAAATATTTTGTTTTGACAGATGTCAATTGCTCATAACATGGATGTCCAATATCAAAGAAGTACACGGTAAACTAAGGCTGCATGTCTCTGTCCTCCTATTATTTGAAGTATCGCCGCCATGTTGCGCGACTCCACCGTCGCCGTCGTCGTCGCGCGTACGCGTCCACGAGCAATACCGCTGCTCATGATAACCTTAACAAATTGACGTCAGTTTTTCATGCGTCTGTTCTGTTATTGATCATTAATTTCGTCATAACATTGTCAAAGTAGCTGTGGTTCCACTAGGCGATAGCCGAGTGGATCCGCAGACTACTTTGACAATGTTATGACGAAATTAATTGTCAATAACAGGACAGACGCATTAAAAACTGACATCAATTTGTTTTTTTACGATAACTGCAGAAATTCACGCGCGTTCATTGGTTAAATTTTTTTGTCAATATGCGGACAGACACATGAATTTGAAATTCAAGCGACGCGTCAGCAAGCGAGAGCAGGCAATTCGACAATTTGTTATCGTAAAAAACAAATTGATGTCAGTTTTTAATGCGTCTGTCCTGTTAGATCGGATCCATTCGGCTATCGCCTCGTGGATCCACAGCTACTTTGATAATGTGATGACGAAATTCATGATCAATAAAAGGACAGACGCATAAAAAACTGACGTCAATTTGTTAATTTTACGATAACAAATTGTCAAAGTGTCCGCTCTTATAATGTCATGTGTCTATCCCCTTATTGACAATAAAAATTAGCCAATGAGCGCGCGAGGATTTCTGTAGTTATCGTAAAAATGAGATTTAAGGTGGTTCAATACAGTTTCCAGCAATTTCCAAGACGTAGATTTTGATGGGCCATTATTACCACTCTTTATCAGTTGACGCTACAATCATGGTATCAAAAAACTGCCCAGTCATTGGTGAACAAGTTGGTATTATTTTCGTGACCTAATAGGTTACCACAGCAACACTATGACCTGCTAATAACACCCTTAATCTCAGCTTTAAGCGCTTATATTTCAAAAACGGCAAGGTAAAATGTTTTTTTTATTATAGAATTTTGATAAGTAGGACGAGGTGCAAATTCTGTACATGAGGTTCAGAGCCACCTTATATTTTCGAAAGCTTTCGTAGCTTTATGTCACGCACCGAAATAGCTCTAAAATTTTAAATGCGTCGGTTTCCAGACGAAGCAAGCTACTGAGCTGAAAAGTTGTAAACAGATATGAATTCAACCCCTCTTATGTCTGATGATAACAACTTTGGTGGCTCTTTAGTTTTAGATTTTCTAAAATGATGACGTCACGTGCAAGCCAAGAAGTGAAGAACACAAGCCAAGTGGCCCATCAGGCCGTAAAATATCTCGGTTTCAGTAGCATGAAGCGACTATAGCAGTTACATTGAGTTACATTTGCACTACGGCCGCCGCTATACCCATTTATACATCTAGGTGTAGAGAGGCACTGCTAGAGTAAAATGTCTTACAAAGGAACACAGCACAATGTCCCCAGCCAGGGCTCGAACCAAAACCGCTCGATCCGGAGGCAAGTGCACTAACCTTAAGGCCATACCGCCTCCACCCTCTATCGTTTGGATTAGAGGAGATCTCAGCACTTATAGTCCTGCCTCGTCCCAGTCGCCCGCGCAAAAATAAAACGTATAATGATTAACTAGTGAGGAGGGGCGCGGTGAGGTCGAACTCCTCACTCGCTACCAGCTCCCGCTCGCGTCTTTTTGCTCAATCGTTCTTCGCGCTAAGGAAATATAAGAAACCCCTGTGTAGGAGGCAGCCTACAGTCTATATTAGGAATGAGTGGATTGTTCAGAACAGATGTAAAAGTTCTACTATCACGTTTTTTTTACTTCAAAGCAAATTGCTACTCACCTACTGTTGCGACCGTGGGCAAGCCTTGTTACATATGCTTTAAACAATGACGGACTCACTCCTTCGTCCACACCTCCCGCCATCCCAAGGGCTGCACCACCCTCCTGACTGTTGAAACTGATCATCAACTTCACTTTTTCAAAATCTCTCTTATTTCGTAAATTCTGAGGCGTGTCTAGAAGAAAATTCTTGTCAACGACTGGCGCCCACCTCAAATATTCATAGAACTGATAGCTTATCGAGTTGGAAGCATTCTGTACTTCCTCGCCTTTCTTACTGCGTATGCAAGCCACCATTGCGCCGTGGTCGCCTGTAGCACAATCCAGGTTTTGAGCAAGCTCTTTAGCAAAACGGAATCCAAAGGAAAGCGGCTGAATTGCAAAGGGGCTCAAATCCACGCCACTCTCTGCAATGGCTTGGTGAAGAGACCCTTGGAAAGAGGCGACAATAGATGCAGGGTTACGCTTGTCGCGCCAGCACTTCCTCCAAATATGGTCACCTTGTTGGGATCCCCTCCAAAATGTTCAATGTTCTCCTTGACCCACTTAAGGGCTTGTACTTGATCCAACATTCCAAAATTCCCAGGGGCCGCAGAATCCCCGGTCGTCAAGAAGCCAAAGGGACCGAGACGATACTGAATCACTACTATCACCACCCCGTGAAGGGCTAAAATATCGCTGGGAAATAAGACGGCAGTTCCGAGCTCGTACGACCCACCGTGAATGTAGACCATCACAGGTAAACTCGCACTGACATTCGGAGAGTAGACATCGAGATACAAACAATCCTCGCTGAACGAGAAGTTTGGATCGAAGTACTTTATCATCTGCACTTTGTAATTTGCTTGCCAACAAACGTTTCCATGTTGCTTAGCCGGACGAACTTTCGGTTTCCACTCTTGTGGTGGTTCTGGTGCTTTTAGTCTGAGCCTTCCAATCGGCGGAGCGGCGAAGGGAACGCCAAGAAATTTGCTGACAGACTTAAACGGACCCGAAGCATTCGGGTAGGAAGCCGTAAGACCTTCGACCTCACCGTACACTGTGGAGACTCTCACTGACGTTACCAGAGGCAAAAATGCACAAAATGAGAAGACCCTTATTAGAAGGGTAGAAATCATGGTTCTCAACTCCAGTGGAATACTTCAGTCCTGCAGTTTTGTTTGACATAGATCTTGCACGCAGAAATGTTGCTGCAGCTACCTAATCCTATAGGAAACAAAATAGATCATCTGCTTAGCGTATTTATTTACCATCGGCTTAACGTTTGTCACATGAGATACACAATTTGATTGATGTAAACTTCCCATGTTAAACGTGACATCTGTCTTCACTGGAAGATTCAAATTACGAAAGCGCGCAACTTTCAAAATCGCTGAGAGAGGATGCGCTATGCGAAGGAGAAGGCATGTCTTCTTGAGGATGCCGTTAATGTCCCCAGAAATGGGAATAATGTCATACGAAATGTTGTAATGCAGATAGTCGTTCTGCACGGCGACGTCGTGTCATTGGACCGGAAGGGATCCTGGCCTGAGGGGAACTGCATGGAGAATCCAAAAGAGGCCGTTGAAATGGTCGACCAAAATAAATCAGGGCTGAACCTTGGCTACCGGTTTTAAATAGTTTTAGATTCGCACACTTGACCCGGTCCATACATTCAGTTGTTAAAATATTAGTCCCAGATTACAGTACAATACAATACTTTATTGACACTCCCCTGGTGGGCTTTTCAGTGACAATGTAACTAACAATACAAACATACGTATAAGATTCTTTGGCACGCATCTGTCACTACGAGGAATGTGATTGGCTGCGGCATTTACCAGAACTAGTTATACCATCGCGCGAGGTACAAATCCACGACAAAAGTCCTTGGCACACCTAGATTAGATGGTACGAAAATACGCTGACAAGGTATTTGGGGGACAATACTAATGGCATCACTAGAATAGGCAACCCCCTTTCCCCCCAACAATGTTGTGAACGATCAATGAAACCTTCATCGCGACAAACCAACATTGAACTTGGGGGAAGGAAACGACTGATAATTCTCTGACAGACTTTTGTCGAGGATTGTAGTATACATGGCGTGAATTTCCAGTGATATTGGCGAGAAAAACTGATTGCTTTTTTCTAGTGAAAATCATCATCATCATCATCATCATCATCATCAAGTGCCTTTAATTCGACGGGCCGGTTTGTGTTTCTGGGAGGAAGGAACTCCCAGGCTGAAAGCCTAACTGAAGCTCTGAACCATATTTTCAGTATTTCGCAAACCTATAATAGACTATACACCAAAAATTCCTACGTTATCCTAAACGCGCCTATTTTCCAGTCTCGATAATAATAAATAACATGAAATTTATGTCATGAAAGCTTGGAGAACCAAACCAGGTAGACTCGTCGTGGCCTTCGCGATAAATAGTATGTGTTCGCCATGACGTCATTGACTGCAATGGTGTTAGTCACGTGATCGTTAAGAGCCCACGATGCCCCACGATCCCCACGATGCTGGTGGTCGACATGTAATCAAAGAATCCAAAGGCGACGATAGACGACACACGGTGACGATATGATTTTCTTTGTATTTCCAGATGTACAGTCCTAAATACTCCAAGCACAGAGTTGTGCTTACTTCTGTTCAAAAATGTCCTGGTGGCCCTCAACAGTCTTTATATGTAAGTACACGTATCAGTCTGTTATTTTGGGAGACTACTCAGAAGCGACTGCGCGAGGTGTTTTTGAATTGGCAAATTGAGTTTTCCAAGGCTTTTGTAAGCTTACGTGGCAATCAGGCTGCGGAACCACTCACAGATGTTATCCCAGTACGTTTCAAGATCTGTATTTGGGATATGAGGGGAAAAGGGAGGATTTAAATCATCGTTCGTGCAACAAGTCAAAGGAAATTTCATGTGCGAAAGGAAATAGCTGTTGATTAATTAACCTGCAGTTCCCTTGCAGCAAAAGTTTAGCTATCTTATTCATCGGTTTATCATGCAGTGCAACTCCGAGAATTTCGACAGTTGTTTCTTCAACCGCCCAATGTTTTAGGGTCTCGGAATATTCATTCTAATCGTAGAAGAGCTTTTTTTAATTTGTAAATTCTTGATGAGATCTAAAAAAAGAGCAGCTCTAAAAGCCACGTTTCGTGAATAGAAAATTAGCATCCAGACAGGTCAGCAATTATCGGTTTATTTTAATTTTGTTGCTGAGAAATTCAAAAAACTGTCGTAATTTTTCCCATTTCTCTGTAAAATAAATAAGCTTACCCCTAATCTTAGATCTAGACATTTACTGCTAAGTTGGAATTTTCAAATTAAAATTAAAAACGAACAAAGCAAATATTCACCGAAATGATTTGTTTACATTAGCATCCAGATCTTTTGGTATAAATGGACTTAAATATCTTTAAGTAGAGAGAATTTTGAAGATTTTATATGACTAACCTTTGCACATATGGGGTATTGATATTCCTGAAAAGGACTAATGGTTGTAGTGTTGGTTTTATTTATGTAAAAACATTGAAAAAAGGCTGAATGCAGGAAAACTAATAATATTCCAGAAGATATCCATACACCTCTCTCAGATGGTTCACCATATGTGTTAAAAAAGGTTACATCTGTATAAAGAAAATCGTCAATGAGATTACAGTCAACAGTCAGTAAGAATAGGGGAGAATTTGTACAGTTGAGACCTAAATTGTAAGCAGTCACCCTCACTAGGATCAGCAGCGAGGCAGGTTCATTTTACCCAATGAAGTTGAACAATGTTTGGGATTGTATCTGCTTAATATAGGATGTGTGTATCTTAAATAAATGAATGGGTCATAATTAACTGTATTTCAATCTTGGATGGAAAATAATTGAATATGCTTTAGATGTGCATTTCTAAAATATCCATACCTACCCATGTAGAAGCATTGAAAAATTTTGATAGGGTGGGGAAGGAGATTTCCAAAAAAATTTTGCTTCTTTAATTGTTATTGTCATTTTCTGTTTACAGTTCATAGCGCTGGTATTGATATGTGTAGCTGTTTATGCCAAAGTGTCAGCTAAAATAACAAGTTTGCCGATCCTTGGCGGAGTGATAGCATGTGGTGTTTTCCTTCTCCTTGTGGCTATAATGGGAGTTGTTGGTGCAATACGACACAGCCAAGTTATTCTGTTCTTTGTATCTTTTGCATAGCAATAATTTTATGTTTTAGCCTAACAATCAATGATAAGGGTAATCACCTAAGAATCTGAGTTGTGGTTCTTACCTCTTACATAACAGTATCAGTCAACAGTCAACTTGGTGTTTACATAGACATGTCGTTCCATTAAATATATATCCACATATCCCTTCCACAGAGGGTTTTCTAGTTTGAAACCCCCATCCTCAGTGTGCAAAAAAGTCCTGTCTGGTAACCTTGGCAGGGCTGTAGCCAAAAAAAACTTATGACTGAGGCAAAGTCCATGAAAAACTCATGACTGAGGCAATCGGTCTATAGTTGAGTTCTCTTCCTAGGTATTTATAGTCAGAGTGTTTATGATGACTAAAAACAACAAAAGTGAAAGAAATGACAGAGGCAAGTGCCTCGTTTGGCCTGTTACTAGCTATGGCCCTGCTTGGGCTCAGGGATTTTGCAGTTGGGTTAGTGAATTCTGTCCCTCAGATGGGCAAGTAGGTTTCCAGGGAAAAATATTTGAGGAAATTCAAGTTACAGAAGTACTGCTGGTCGGTAACAAACCTTTTGGAGATTGGTGAGACTGGCTTTGAGTTAATAATACATGATAATGGTGCTTGCCCAAAAGCCAAGCCTGAATTTTTTTCTATACACACTGCCATTGCTGTGGAAATTCCAATTTTGGCTCATGTATTTAATGTATAAAAATTTGAATCCCTCCTCTCCCTTATAATTGCCAGTAACCTCCCTTGAGGTACATGCAGATATAGATATTTTCCCAGAACCATACATTGTCATTATCAAAAAAATGATATGATAATTGTTTAATCTTTAACTCATCCATCAGTATATGATCATTATGGCACTTCTCTTTATTATTCAACTGTCAGTCTCAATTGGTGCGATAGCAGTTTCTCATGAGCAGCAGTCTAAACTAATGGAGGCTGGATGGAGAAGGATGACAGATGAGATGAAAAGTGATATTCAAAGTGCCAAAGATTGTTGTGGATTTAAAAATGGGACTTCAACACTAAGTGATCCTAAAATGGGACATCCAGATTGCAGTAAGGTAAGTACAAAAAACCATTTAGTGTCATCTTTAAGTGTCATTCTTAAGTATGGTTTTTGCTCTCCAGTCTTGAATTGGGTATGTTTTTTAGAAGAAACTACTTTTTATTATTATCAATATCAATTAACACCATTAGCAAAAGCCATTTATAAATTATGCTTTATGGCAGCTGTGTACATGCTGCAACGGTCATGAATAAGGATATCAAATTTTTGGTCAGGTTATAAATAGGGTAGTGAAAATCACAGATTTTATTCATAACAAGGGCAAGGGTTTTGGGAATTGGGCAGCATGTCTCTGCCCAATTTTTTCTGGGAGAAAGGCCCCCAGCATTATGATAAATAATTCCAAGACTTTGTCAGCCAGTTAACTACTTAGGATTAATTCCCACCTTTGTGGATTTCCTTTGGGAGGAATACAACCCAGACTGCATTTTCACAAACCATGTGCCCAGGGTGGGGTACTCGGGATTTCAAGTAACAGGGATGATTGAATGGAGCCAAAAGTCAAGACCCAAAAAAATCCCTAGGGCTTCCAGGAAAACCCCAAAAAATCCCTGGACCAAAAGTTAACCCCCCGCAAAAAATCCCATTTAAAGTTCCAGAAAGGGGTAATGCTGTAACGCAAAGAAAAACATTGGAAATGGAGCACTCGTGTTCATTTGAACTCTTGTACACAGCCGGGCACCAGGGGACAATGCAGACTATTGCATAAAACGTCCAATGTAAAGGGACACTATAGTTAACTATTAAATGACAGCAAAACACGTTTGTTTGTACTTTATTTGCAGAACTAAGCAGCCATGGCACTACCGATCATTGTTAATACCCGAAAAAATCCTCTACTCAAATCAAGCTACCCAAAAAATACTTGCCAAATTTTCATACCCAAAAAAAATCCGGGAATCGAAAATTTCAAACCCAAAAAAAATCCTTTGATCATCCCCGTCACTTGAAATCCTGAGCTTTCCCCCCCCCCCCTCCCTTGATACAAGATGGCAGTTGGGCGATGCGAAACAACGTTCTAGTTTCACTGGAGTGCTAATCAAAGAAATTACTCTACTAAAATAGGGAAAAAACATTATGAAGTGGATTTTGATTGGCAAATGGTTTTTCAGTTCCATTATTTCTGAATCAGAGTAAACACCATACTGGAAATGATCATTACCATGAAATTCTAAGGTTTGTAAGTGTTGATGATTCAAGATGTTGATTGGCTGAATGAGCACTGATCAAGGGCTGATCAACTTATCTATCAGCACTTGACTGTGAATCCCTTTAGTACACATGACCCAATTTGTAAACAAAAGTAGTTGAATTGAAAATGGGAATTTCCAGGAGGGAAATTATTTTAAGCACCAGTAATCTTGTCTCTTAAAATTTTCTTTTAGTTGACGTGCTGTACTAAACATGACCCTGAATGTTCAACCTGTGAAACATGCTATGATAAGCTGGAAGACGTTGTCAACCATCTACTGAAAGTGGCTGGAGGTGTTGGTCTGTTCTTCAGTTTCACTTTGGTATGTACCAGTATTATGTGCACTTACACCATGTTAATTTTACCCTGACAGGAGATGACCTTTTTCGTTATAAGATAATGACCTTTTTCGTGTTATATTATGAACAATATTGCTCCACTTCACTTGTCTATCATCTGTTTTCAAACTCAAATTTGCGCTTCAAATTAAAAAGTAATGGGCTAATTACCATTGATGTAATTATGTACTTGATCAAAAAAGCATCACTGACAGCACTTTGTAGATTTTCCAGTGTGAGTTTCCAGTGTTTTCATGCAGTGTTTCTCCCAGGGCCTGGATCACTAAAAACTTGTCTAAAATCTTGTTTGGGCAAATGATAAATTTTACTTTATTTTCATCAAAAACGAATAACAACAGCAGCAAAAACTCAGTAACATGTCCTACATGAAGTGGTGCTTTGCTTTAAGGAGGTTCGCGCTAATTGTTTCTGCGCATCCTTACTGCGCATGCAAATTCAAATGCCACGTCATGCATCGAGCACGCACGCTAAGTACTAAAATGAACAATGCTAGGGCAGATGGCCATTGCTAGAGCTTTGATTGGATTTAACGATCTTGGACGTTCGGTGACCCCTACTTTTCTTTACAGAAACAGATTTAATTTACAATTATCTCTACATTGTCCAAAAATTAACAAAAAATCAATGTGGGAAGTTGGAAAAATTTCAAGATTTCTGTCTACGGGACATGGAATCCTGCCATCTTACGGCTGCAAGGCGCGTGAAACTATGGTCGCTGAATGCGAACTTGTTCTTTGAGGAACCTCACCAGTTGACTAAATTCGCTTAATAGGTCCATTTACACCATATTTGGCTGATAACACTTCTCTTCAAAGCTCTAATTGCAATATTTTGGGACTTGCAGCCACTGTGGTCTTCTTCTCTAACGAAGCCAGATTTACTCAGATTTAGGTGTTCTTCCGGGCATGTTCTCTCGAAACCGAAGTCGGTGACCCCCCAATTTTTTTACATTTCTGACATCACTAACTCATCATCTTTCAATGGTAAAATTTGCAGAGAAAAATCAATGTTAGAAAAATTTCGCGCGAACGTCCTTAAGTTATAACAGAAACACACGGTGTATTAAATTCTATTTAGTAATTAGAAGGCCATAAAGTGAAATGATCTTGTTGAAACCTTAAAGTCCTTTTGTAAAGGGCTTCAATATGTTTTTTGTTGTGAACGTACAGTGTAGTTAGAAAGTAAAGCTGGGTAGGCTAGTTAGTATCAATTGGAAGAAAAGGTATTTCTAGAAAATACACGTCCAGTAATAAACTATGTACTAAGTTCCTAGACACATAGTGAGAGCAAGCATTAATTTTGTAGATGATAGTACTACATTATATCTTGGAAAATTCATATGAGGAAGTTAAGATTTAATTGAAGATTTTGAGTAATAATGATTTTATTCGTAATTACTTTTTTGTTTTAGTGTTTCTAATTAGTGAAGATCATGCACTAGAATTTGTAAGAACACCAAAAAATAAGTTTCTCAATATCCTCTCTATCTTAAGGTAAATCAAACATCTCTACTCCTCTAATCTGTCTAACTCTCCTGTCTTATTTCTGTCTCTCGCAGCTCTTTGGTGTGTACATGGCTTGTCGCTACAGGAATCAAAAGGATCCTCGAGCTAATCCTGGTGCTTTCCTATAGATCTTTGGGTGTTGGGCTCTCATTACCTAATATGCTTTCTTTAATGCTAAATTCTGTTTACATAATTGCTTTAAATATATGAATAATACAGATCAAATTTTGGTGAATTCTTAAGAATCGCATTGGAACTGCATGTAATAGATGTACTAGACTAAAAAGATAGAAGGGATTAGACTATTCAATATTAAAGTTAAAGATTGTCAGAGAATGATTAATTTTTTAGTAAACAAACTTGACAGTTTTTTAATGAAAATCCGAGCCCAGTTGCTCGAAAGCTAATATGCAGCAACTGGTCGTGCTTAATTTATGCTTATAAAGACATAGTTCACATCAAATCAATGTTTAACAGTGTTCACATTGTTCAGAATTAGTCGTTGGACCAAAAAAAACAATGTGAGATTGATTGTGCAGTTCCAGATTCTATCAAACCGCACTCCCCCCACTGAAGATATTGGAATTTGTTTAGGGAGGGGGGTTTTGAAAGACCAAAAGTTTTAAGAAGCTTAATAATTAAGCTTCTTAAAACTTTTGGTCTTTCAAAACCTACCCCTCTGAAAATTTCAATTATTGGAATTTTCAGAGGGGTAGGACAGTCTAAGACAAAACCAGTTCCATGGGGGAGGTATAGATATATTCTGGATCTACACATTACTAATAGATCAATTTTGTAAACAACGATAGACAATAGACTCAACATGAGACTCTGGGGAATAACTACAGAGTTTGTGGGTTGTATTCCCCAGAGCCTTATGCTGAGATCTGTTGTGTTAGGCTTAATTTTACTATATCAAACTCAGTCTGTTGGGTTGGAACTTATCCTGAAGTGCACATTTGAACAGCTGAGTTCTGAGCTATTGGATGTACATATATGAGGAACAATTAGCTAGACAGCATCAGTGCTTAGTTTTAATTGTCATGCCATGCACTTACGTATTTATTAAGCAATGAGCTCTTGAGCTTAGGGTGATATATTTTTCATATCAGAATCATCTATTACCGTGGAATCCTGTTTTCTCAAACAAAAACTGGTTAAAGAAGATTTTGGTGAGAGTTATTGGCAGGGTTGAGTAATCCGGGTTTAATAAACCTGGGATTCTGCCTAAAAGCCTGTTTCAGTATATTGAAGTACCAGTAATTAGCTTAATTGGTTGCGAAGCTTAATAGGAATATTGAAACAAAAGAAATCATTCAAACTGGTTTGAGGAAACAATCAGCAATTTCTTTTTTTTTTATGCCACTAAAGGCCAAAGCCAAAATTGATATTAAGATGCGTCAAGTTTGGCATTGCTGTTTTCTTTTTTTCTTTTTTTTTTTTTCGAAAAATGGGAAAATATAAGAATGGAAGGGAAAAGGTTGTGAGTCTTCTACGGCTGATGAACGTTGTTGATGAATTTTGTATCAGTTCACCTTCTAACGAAAGATATATAAGCAAGTGTAGAAAGAAGCATGTAACCCCATTCAGGGATACATTTATATAATCCTGATTTAGAACATTAAAGATCACTTAAAATCCGATTGCATGCATGCATAAACAGCTGTTAAACATTTTTGCTTTATTAGTGATTTTTGTGGCATACAAAATACATAAAGGAAAAAATTGTTTAAACATACAAGTAATGTAACTACTAGGTCAATTTTTACACAGTCAGTCCAGGGCAGATAGGAACAGGAAAACAGGCGAATTTAACTGATGAACCTGCACTGAACTGAACCATGCTAAAACAGTATTTTCCCCAAACTTTTCCTCAAGTTGTATCTAACTGAGCTATTTCTTTACTTGTTACATTAATGATTGTAGCTAAACTACAAATTCTGTTCAACGGTAATAGTTAATTAGTTGTGCAGCTGTGCAAGCAGCAGTCGAGCTGTGTTCTGCGGGAGAATGGTTGATTGTTAATTTATTTCATTTCAGTGAACGAAAAGTAATGAATTATTTTAAAAACGCTAACAGTAACTATTGCGAAAAAAATCTACTGAGTTTTACACTTTGCAGCATTTTGCAAGATTAGAGCCTAATTGCTAGGAGAACATAGCCTTTTAACATATTTTTATGTACAAAGAGGCCTTCTTTGGATACATGTAAATTGCATATGACGAGCTCTCTGTGTGTGAATTCCAAGTCGTCTTTAAAAATAAAATAATTTGAAACGTACCTGGTGTTTTTTCGCCTTATTACTGTAATGGGGGTCGATAGAAGCTCGTTCACGAGGTTAGCTTATCGGGTACATCAACTCTCATTATGTGCTGCCTAATCACAAGGGTGTCTCGCGACTTGTCACACAACGCCAATCGCTCACGTGACGTAGGGCGCCTTTGAGTAGTATTGCGTGACGGCAAAAATAAAAGAAAACGAGGGTGGTTTGGAATAGGCTAGTTTCGAATTGTGCAGAAACAAAAGAACAGAGTCGAGGTTCAGGGGAATAATTAGCATTTTGTATTGTTCATAACAAAGGAAAATGCAAATTATTCCCCTGAACCTCGACTCTGTTCTTTTGTTTCTGCACAATTCGAAACTAGCCTATTGAGAGATGTACTTTTAACCGGATGGTCGTGGGTACTGGACTCCCACCTCACCAAAAAAAAACTAGAGAAAGAAAACAAGCCCCACTTAAAATGCTATAAGAAAATGGAAACTGTAAATTATTTACTAGCAATCAATCAATCAATCAATCAATCAATCGGTCAGTCAACCATTCAGTGGCCTCGTAAAACAAGTTCTGTGACCCACAACTTCATTTTAAAGTTTATCCTTAATGTATTTCATTTAATTTCAGCTTTTTGGTCTGTGTTTGACGAAACGTGTGCGGAACAGACAACAGAAACTCTATTTTGACTGAGGCGGGTGACGTTCCGAGCTTCGGGCTGTTCTGCACCTCAAAGAAGAATCTTCTAACAGGAATAGCTTGTATTTTAAATAGTAAAATTATTGCTGATAGCGACTAAGCGTGGACTAAAGTTCGTAGTCTTCGTATATTTCGTAGGGTGAAAGGAATGAACTGTTTCAGTAAAAGCTTACAAAGAGCAGGGGCCTAGCTAGGGTGTGTCCTGGGGTGCCTGTGATCCTACTTTTGTAAGTCTTCTTTAGGCAAGCAACCTACAACAGGTGGCATAAACGACATGAAAATCTGGTGAGTACGCTCCCTTTGACACAGTGTGACCCCCGTTTGAAAAAATCCTGGCTACACCATGAAGAAACTCATCATAGTTTACTCTAGCCTCTTCCAGACGAATTGGGTAGAAGCACTGCGCACCATGCACCACGCCTCTTTCTTCTTTTTTCGCTTCGCTGTTTTTTCGCGCGCTGCGTCTTAACTAACAGAACGCAATGCTGAACAAAGCAATGCTTACTGACATGAACGAGGCTAAGTCTCTTCTTATTTCAGGACAGGGGATCGTATTTTCTAGGGCCAGTTAGTTGCGCATTATCGAATAACCTAAGAGTCTGCGAGAGAGGGAAAGGAGAAGGGTTTCTTTTTCTTCTTCAAACTGAGAAGAGAGAATGTTTGGGTTAGGAGTTCAAGTCACAGATTGATTACATACAAGTAAGATTTGTACATTGCGAATGGGGTAGCTAGGATATTTAGAGGTTAATAGATTATTGAATCTGATAGCTTTGAAACCGCTTGAGGAAAAATAATAGGCCAAATTAGGCGTATAGAAGTGTATTTTATTGTATGGGGTAGATAATTTTAATATACCCTATCTATAGACGTAGGTATGAGGCTATAAAAAGGCTAAACATTTATTTATATTTAACGATAACGTTATACTTTGTGAAATCCGTGATATGTCTAAAAAGAGAGCCACTGGCGTTGATAAACTTTTGTAAAAAGTTATGTAGCTAATATATAATATCAATAAAGTGAACTATGTGACAACATGTACTTTATCCTCCTGGCATCGATTTAGTGGCAATTAAATTTGCCTTCTCTATTTTCTAACGCAGGCGAATCGAAACGAAGAAAAGAGAGTGGTAGACTGACACCCCCGGGCCCTCCCCGGGCCCTATTTCCAGCCGCTTGCGTCCAGTTCTCTCGCGACTCTTAAAGCGCGCTCGATCGAATAAAAATATGACTGACTCATCTAAACACGAGGAGGGTTGGGAGAATTCGAGACTATTATGCAAACCCGAGACATAATCGAGGGTTTGCATAACTTTCGAGAATTCTCTCAACCCTCCGAGTGTTAAGATGAGGCTATGTAAACATAGAAAAAGTGCTCTGTTGCTTTTATAAAATAAATCTTTAAAAATACGCTCAAATCTGAAACGTCACAACCGTGTTTACATACTCTCATCTAAACACGCGCGTCGACCAATGAGAGCGCGCGTACTGGCTCAGTTATTTTATAAAAGAATATCGAGGCTATAATCAGCGAAATGATTAAGAATGTGTTAGGAATATACCCAAAGCTGAAATTTTGTTAAGAACATGCGAGTTAGTTAGGGACCGTTCATTTTTTATGGGGGAGGGGGGGCTGGTGGAATTTGGGAAACACCATTTAAAAATCGCATGACCCCCCCTCAGCTTACCAATTTTTTCACATGGCCCCCCCTTATATCAGTCATTTTTTTGGATGACCCCCCCCCCCCCCAACAAAATATATTTAACCCTCCCTCAAGATTTTACCTTTTTAATATTCTCTATTTTTCCCCTGCTTGACGTTATTGTGTTCACTATGAAGACGAAATTTACAATCCCTATACTACAGAGTGCTCTTCGGTTAAAAAAAAAACACAAATTAAAAGAAAGAAAAATTAAACTAGCCGCTATACATACTGTACAGTAGCACAGTATGTTTTTGGCATTATGAAGGTATTACCATTCATACTACAGTTGCATCTGTCACTTTCTACTGTATACTATAAAGACAGCAAAAAAGAAATGTGCCAGCTCGCTCTGAATTCGTTGAAAAAATAAGGGAAAGAAAAATCAATTTCTGATCTTCTGGTTATAGCTCTTCCCGAACATGTTGTGGCTGGCCTCTCAACTTCTTCTTCGTCATCGATGAAGGCAAGAATGACATCACTTGATTCGTCTCTGCCACCAGAGTCAATGCAATCATTTTCATTCTCCTCATCACTGCTGCTTTCGCTTCCACCGTTGTCGTCTTCATCGCTATCGTCCTTATCACTGTCTAGCAAAGGTTCATTTTTAGCTTCATCTGTTTCTTTCAATCCTGTTTGTAGCAGATCAGTTCCTTCAGGATTCATTTGGAGAAGCCAGTGTCTGGTAGTTACCTTAACCTTGTCATTTTTGGTGCTCTTCAGATGCTTGTCTAGTCTATGGTGTTTGAGGTATTTGTTTAGTTCTGGCACTCAGAGCTATTTCAGTTTTGTCGGATCTTCGAAAATTCTTTCCAATAATAATCCTCATAATTTTTCTCCGTCGCCTTCTGGCTTTCCTTTGCCCACTCTTCTCTGTCCTCTTCTTACTGAAACCTACTACATCGAGATGCGTAAAGTATAAAACGAAAAACTTTTGCTTATCAAGAAACAAGATTTGTTGTGCTTTGATGTGCCATATATTACACAGTCTTTGCAATCAAACCACTTCAGCAATGCGGCAGGAAACAGAACAATCACAAGCTCAAGCCACAGGTTAGAGATGAGGTGTACTGCTTCCTGTATCCTGAAGAGTATGCGCTGCCTGAAAAGAGCGAAAGCGACTTTGACAGCAGCATAAGCGACGAGGAAGAGCTTGAAGAAGATTAGCAGGGAGAACCAATGTTTTAAGAGTTATGTCCAGGATTGAACGCTAATGAGATTCAAAATCCTTATGATAGGCATCACTAAGTGTCCTCATTGGTAAAAAGTCACCAAAACACACACAATTCTGTCCAATATGAAGTAATATGAAAATTTCAAATAACCCTACCAAACATGAAGTACTAATTAAACAATACCTGCGTTCAATCTTGGACATAAGTGTGTTTTAACAGTAACTTTATTTCTTCAAGATAGTTTACAGGCCTTTATCAGCTTGCAGGTAGCTTTGGCTATTGAAGTATTCTAGTCAAGCAACTGCTATGTTACCTATATTGTATTTGATAAGCTTTAAGGGAAAAGTAAGAAAAAAAAATTAAAAAATCCAACAATACACAGAGGAAAATTAAAGAAAGAAACCCTTTTTTGTTCATTAAGGCGATTCCTCAGAAATTAAAGTTACCGATGATTTTTTTTTTAAACTTTCCTTGAATGTTTTCTACCAAGCACTGTTTCGAAAAACACAATAAAAATGCTGGGTCACCATTCTCACCTCAGAGATGTGACGGGCCAGTCTTATTCAATTTATGCCTGTCCTCGTGCTAATCACGTGCTATTCATCGGTCCAAGTTATATTTTGAGGAAGGTGGATGCATAGTTTATTCAACTAATACTTGGGAAAAAACCTGACAGGTAGAAGGTGTCGAGTACATAGAACAATATCATATGAAATGTGTGAAAAAATCACACCATTTAAAACGACGTGGACGTAAATTAAAGCGTTCGTATAGTCTTTGTTTTCGCAGTCAATTGCATTCCAGAGTACGGTTTTTTGCGCGCTTTCACCCATATCTTTTTTCTGTCCGGTAGAATTTTTTATTTTTTTTAATTTAAGAGGATAATATGTACACTGTTATTGTGCGATAAAACATAGGCCACCATGCTCGTTTAAAAGAAAAGGAACATTTATTTTGTCACCGAACTTAGCTTGAGGGAAATTTCTTTCGTTGTGTACGTGCATGCGTTCATTTGCGGGCGCTAATGACGAATAAATCGTACACAGTAGGGATTCGCAATGCAATACTGAGGAATCACCTTAAGTTCCGTTGCTTGTTCCGTAGCCTGTTCTGAAGATCAAACACTTGGCTAAACAAAACTGTTTGTACCTTTAATCGCCCCGTAAGTTTCTTTGTTTACAACGCCCTCCATTTCCGTGTATAGGACGAGTAAAGACCGTTGACGATAAGATCCTTGAAATACAACAAATTTAACGCTGTGAAATTCGCATAGATCCGCCGAGGTACAACCTTGTCTCGAACAGTGAAACACGTGCAAGCTTGGAAAAACATGGGACACTTGTCCGAACGGAAAACTGGTAACTATATCACAAAATACCGCTGTACAAAATCTAATGCGACAGCATTAACATTAATAGATTTAATTTAAACTTTCTTTGTTTATTTCTGTGGGGATATATTTTTTAAGAAATAGTAAAACATATCCCATCTTGAAGTATCAGTAAAATATTTTAAGTGACCCCCCC
>JAHPZR010040787.1:15000-18479 GCA_019787425.1 Platygyra sinensis | reverse complement strand
CAGGCGCGGATCCATACCGGTTTCCACCGTTTTACGGAAATCGGTCAGAATTTTCATAATAATAAAAAATTAATATGTATGCATTTGTAATAAAAGTTAACTGCAAGTTGAATCTCGAAATACTTTTGACATGTATTTTTTATTTATTCTTTTTTTGAAAGAGACAAGGGTGATGGATGCAGTCGAACCGCTCTATTTCGAACACGTTTAATTCCCTTGGATTTACCCTTATGTTTTCAGTTATTTACTTTTCAAAAACAGAGCACAAGAAGAAACTCCAAGGCAACCAACAAAGAGTGAGGTCCGTCAAGCAATCGAGACTCTCTCACGCTACAGTATCAGGTTTGCCGCTGAGGGAGCAGAGATTCGTGGGCAAATAAGCCAGTTGTCACTCACGATCGACAAAAGTATTAGAAAAAAACAAAACCAACAGAACGTTCAAAGATTTTTCCATGCAAAAGCATCTGCTGATTTTTATGCGTCGGCATATAATTACTGTATCATTATTTAATCAGTGCCTTTCCTCAAACTGTACTGATTCATTGTTACGAATTTCGAAACCCCGCTATTTCGAACTTTTTTCCATTACCCTTGCGACTTCGAAATAACGGGGTTCAACTGTACTTTATGGCGGCAAAAATTTATCGCTGGGAACTAGTCTCCTGACGGCGGTCATGCCATCACATCATCGCCGCAGGCGTTCAGACCAAAATTAGATTTCCCCGACCTATTTGTGCAATTCTGCTTCTCGGTTAGGATTTTTTTGCCTTGCTGCACATTTATTACAACATAGACATTGACTTTAACGAAATAATTCGCAGATTTGCAAGGCTTCATCCAAGGAGAATGGAACATGCAAATATTTTGACTGACTGATTCAAAAAGCCAGAAAAGGGCACTTTAGGTGGTTAAAATTGAAAACATTTCCCCGGGGGGCATGCCCCGGACCCCCCTAGAAGCTTGCGCCTTTGGCGCCCGTTTTGCGGTAAATCGGTCAACATTTTTACTAGATCCGCGCCTGTGTACATATCCGTGTTGTGGGCAATTGACACCTGTCAAGACAAAGTATTTGGTGATCTGTATCACGTGATCCTATCGCAGGTTAAGTTTAATTTAGAGTTCATCGAGGACTGATCCACGCTTGTTGTGAATAGACCTTTTTCGCTTGTACATTTTGTTTTCCCAATACAGATCATGTGATGATACTCAAGAGATTTGATCCTTTGTTTTGTTCATTAAAAAGAGCGCATGTAGACATATTCATGCTTGCATGTACCCTTTTTAATGAACAAGACAAAAGATCAAATCTCCTGAGTATCATCACATGATCTGTATTGGGAAAACAAAATGTACAAGCGAAAAAGGTCTATTGTATCTATTAATAACAATAGGGAACTTAAGCATCGACAACGAAATGCACGACGACGACGTTCGTAACCCAAGAAGGATTCAGTCGAGGGTTTCGTTCTTGGCGGGAAAAAGGAAAGTTAAGCAGTGTGATGTTTTGAGGAGAGGACGAGTTTTGATTCTCCGACTAGTTGCTCTCGCTATGGCTTTCAAAAACGTCCAAAACTGCTTCTAATTAATCACAGCGATGGCTTTATCGATGATGATGAATTTGTTGTTCTGTACGACCTCGAATTTCCGTATCATTCGTACGCGCCTTTTGACCTGGAAGAGTTCGATGCGTCCGAGCGTTTTGCAGAGTTTCGCTTTGGAAAACGAGATATACGAATTCTGAAAGAAGTTTTGCAAATCCCTGACATGATTACCTGCAGTCAGCGCTCTTTTTGTGATGGATTAGACGGTCTCTCTATGCTGTTAAAGCGACTTTCATTCCTATGCAAATATGGAGACAAGATCCATAGGTTCGCTAAACTGGTTCTTCCTCGCCGGCCATGGTTTCGGATCCTTCTGAAAGAGAAGTAATTTTAGTTTGTTGATATTCGCTAAACTTTTAAACTTTTGACTTCCGATGGTCCGCACATAATGCAAAAAAACAATCATTACAACAGATGGTGGAGATGGATGTTTATCAGCATGTAAAAGTTTAGTTATGTACTTACGTTTTCACCAGAACGAAATTCTGCTGAGATTCAGTCGTCGACGAAGGCTGGACGACGTTTTGACAATATCGCACATGCGCAGAACCCTCGCGCGGGAAAATTTTACTTCCGCCCGTCGTCGTCGTGCCATTTCGTTGTCGATGCTTAAGTTCCCTAATAACGCAACGATAACGATAACGATAATGATGATGATAATAATAATAATAATATTAATAATAATAGTAAACAAGCTAATATGAACGTTGAAAGCCGACTTTTTGGCGTCATAGTGACACCATTCTAAAGGCAAAGTGGATAAATATTGCGTTAATTTGATTTCTATAGTCTTTACAAATTAGCATAATAACAAACGATCTCAATTTCTTCAAGTGAATAGCTTTGCACGAATCGAATCCGTTTGCACGTTTAGGGATGCTTTAAGTTTTCTTATAAAAAGCATCTCCTTAATTAGGCAATCAAATTTGTTAGTACAAATCACATGCTTACTAAATGTACTAACAAATTTAAAAGATAAAAGAGGGGATTGAAATCACAAGTCAATTTAAATGATTATGTTAGCAGTGAAACGCCTTTTTGTCATTAGTTTGCATCGGTTCATATGCAAATTTTTTCAGCTTCTGTCGTATTCACTAGGATGTTGCGCTTGTTGTTTCCGCGCATCTTTACCGCGCAGCAAATTCACACGCCAGGTCATGCATGAGAGCGCGCGCTAAGTAATAAAATGAACGATAATCGGGCAGATTGCGATTGCTATAACTTTGCTTGGTGATCCCTATTTTTCTTCTGATGGATCATTTTCTCTACCGATTTTCTACGTTTAGCGAGAAAATGAAGAAAATCTATCGACTAGAAGTTTGATTTTTTGCAAAATGCACAATCGAATTCCGTTCTTTATAGCTCTTTGTTTATCTGTGCGGCGGATTTCAAATTCCTCTTGAAGGGTCAAGTTTTGTGAAAAAGTTGTTAAAATTTGAAATATTTACGCAACGGAACCACTTCTACAAAATATTACTAAGATCGTTTGCCTCCGTTGACTCACTGTCGACATTTTTAACCATAAACCCTTGTAGACCATGCTGAATCACGTGCACTGATTTTTCAAAATTAGGGTAGTTTTCTACACTCTATATCTCTGAAACGAAGGGGATGACCTCCAATTGTTTTAGCATTTTTGGCACAAGTAACTCATTATCTGACTGCAATAAAAATTCTATCGACTAGAAAATTTTCGCGCGAACGTCCTTAATTTTAAAATTTAGGTGTTAGTTTTATCCTAAACTAAACGGTGACTTCTTAAGATGGTTAAGATTCTTAAGTTCTATTTTTGTTTTCCAACAAAACGTTTTATTGTCATGCTTATCACCGCAATTTGTGTGTTATTTCATATAAAGCTACGATGGCCAAAGATAAAGA
>JAHPZR010040787.1:0-12500 GCA_019787425.1 Platygyra sinensis | reverse complement strand
CCAGAAATTCTGGTAGGTAAATAAATTCCGGATAAGAGATTTCCGAACCTCGAGATTGTCCTTCTCCGGAAGTTTCATCCCATATTGGAAATTTCCCGGAATAGCGTTCCCAGTCTCCTTCTGTGGTAGACTAGTCACGTGACCCAGTCAGACAAACTCGTCGGAATGGTATGAACTTATGGCGGACAGTCGAGAGGCGGGTGTGGACTGTTGAAACGGTTTGTTTCCTTTGTGTCCCGGCTTTCTTTGTCTGGCAATGTTGTTAAACGAGAAAGGACTAATTTTACCATTTTGAGTTTTATAAATTGGCTCCGAGCTTTTGATGTCATGGCGCGAATGAAGTCAAGGCCCCAACGCACAACGAAAGGAAATCGCAAGAGCGCGGCGTTCGAGAAGGTTTACGAGCGGGGCGGAAAAGCCTGACTGCTAGTAAGCGTGTGAGACTGCATAGCCCAGAAGAACAGCCATCGACTTCTTCGAAGAAAGGAAAGAAGAAGAAAGGTATGGATTATACTTTGTTGCTTGGTTTGTCGAGATCGAAAGTATTCATGTTGGCGCTTGCAATGTAGGAACTGTGGAACCGTGTATCGAATAACGGATCAATATTTCGTCGAATATACTCGATCAAAATCTCCTTGTTTTGTAGAGGGCAGATCTTTGAGGAAGTAAAAAGAAGTCTTGTTCAGTTATCGACTGAGATAAGACATATCAGCTGTTGATATCCCGAAAATATTTGAGTTTCTGCCAATGTGAATAGTGCGTGTTGTCCGGTTGAAATATGATCTCATTTGCATTTTTGACAAAGCGAACGAGAGGAAGCGGTAGTGACAAAGTAGGTAAATTATCAGTATTCTTTCGCCGGCAAAAGAGAAACATATGAAATGTTTCTTGATATTCCCTTCAATTCCTACATTCAGTTTTGACTATGGAACTTTTTTGAATAATTTAGAGAATGGAGTTATATGATAATGTAAGCTTGTAATTTCCGTCATATTTGCCCCCACCCCAAGGAAATAGCGCCCAAAGTGGCTCTTTTGCGACTTCTTATTGGTGTAATAATAAAACTTGGAAATTCAAAGCATAAATTTTCGTTGATGTTACCTCTACGATCTTAGGAAATAGTTTTTAGTTTTTTGCAGTTGCAGAATTTTCAAAGAGAAATATAAAGCATATTCTCCATGTTCCTTTTGAGTTATTGTGTGGTTCCAGAAAATATCCATACCCCCCCCCCCCCACGGAGGGTCACGGAATTTCCTAGGGGTAGGGGGGTCTAAAAGAGACAAATTTCCGAAGGGGAGGGGGGTACATAAAGAGTTTTTCTTTCCAGAGGGTTTGAAATGCGATCGAATAAACACTTACGTATTTTTCCAATTGATTCAGGTAACCAAGAAAAACGAAAAGTTCTATCCGTAGAAAAAGACGTAGGATTCCTTGTCATATATTTCCTATTATTATTCCAGCGCCAGACGACACATACACCACTGAGGCACACCTCTGAGCAGCACGTTCGACGTCGAGTAAAACAAAATGGCCGACTAGAAAAATATTGTTCCCAGTCCCCTAAGATTGGCCGTATTGAGCGAACGTGCGGAAATGAGTAACCGTGAACGGCCACGAGATACAGCGAAGATTTCATTTGGTTGTTTTAGTTACCGGATTGAACTTCAAAAGTATGTTTTACAAATGAAATGTGTGACAAGTTAAAAAATTCTAAGGCATGAAATTTACTATCAAAGCGGATAACTTTATCGAAGTATTCCTGGTGAAAGGCAAATCTAAGCGATATTTGACAAACAGCTGTTTTAAAAAACATGTTGCGTGACGACTTATGATTCCCGCTGATAAGCGAAGTCACTTCAAGGCTCCACACACGAAAAATAATATTTATAAACAGTACTGTTCACACATAATACAAGATAAAAGTTACACCTGCAACATACAGAAATATCGTGGAGATTAGCATTGAGTTATTTTCCCGAGTTCCACTTTGACAGCAAAAATAACAATGACGTAATAACAAAGCTTGCACATACAAAGTAATTCGATATCTTGTTCCGACTGTGCATAAATTAAAAAACTTCGACAAAGTTACAAAACGTGAACATTACCGTCAACTTTCAGTTCTTTCTTGGATATTTTTCGAGTGGAAACTGCTTTCAATTTGAGCAAACGAAAGCTGAGCTGCCACGACTGTAGAGTGTAAATAAGCTCAGTTGTTTATAGTTTGAACATTTCAAAAGAGACAAAGCGAGATAAGCGCGTCTAGATTTTTCCACGGTCGTTGTTAGGAAAATTAATTCTCACAGCCTCATCCAGCAGTTTTGTTCCTTACCTAGTGAATATCTCCTTAAATAATGTTCCATGAAATAGCAAGTGTGGTGTGGCCAAATCGCTTACGTGAAAAATATGCCGCTTTACGTCGTCATCTGAAGTGTAACTATAATCGGCCGCAACTAAATTTCATTTCGGCTCTAAGTAGTTCAAAATAAAGTAACAAAGTCTCTTTATTTGTGAATTTTTGGAATTTCCTGGGAGTAGGGGGGACCAAGTGGAAAAATCTTGGAAATTCCAGGGGGTGGGGGGGAATAACGTGAAGCCCTCCGGAACGGAAAATCCGGGGGGGGGGGGGGTGGGGGCTCAAACTGAAAAAAAACCTCCGTGGGGGGGTATGGATATTTTCTGGAACCACACATAAGAAACTTTTAGGAATTTTAGGGAGAAACTAAAAAATACTTGACAAAAAACACTTGCCTTTGGCTGGTGTTGCCACCATGCATTATTTTCTCTTAAAATTCACTTGTGTTCGATACTCACTAGAAACACCCCAGTACATGTTTTCTAT
This sequence comes from Platygyra sinensis, assembly GCA_019787425.1. Taxonomy (NCBI): domain Eukaryota; kingdom Metazoa; phylum Cnidaria; class Anthozoa; order Scleractinia; family Merulinidae; genus Platygyra; species Platygyra sinensis. The sequence goes on along the minus strand of JAHPZR010040787.1, from coordinate 9,658 downwards.
TTTCTATAATAAAATATAATAAACCTTGTTTTTAAGCAATAGACCACAAGTTTCTATGCCTTTATAGTCAGCCTTGCGGAATGTTCTCCCAACATCCCAAATGGTTTATCAGCCTATAAACCATAGAAACTTGTGGTCTATTGCTTTTATATAATAATTCAGAAGACATGCGATTTTTCCTTGAGTTTACTGGCACAATAAACCTTAGTTTATTAACCAATCAGAGCATCAGCATAAGTTGGTTATTATCTAAATTTGATAATTCATTGAAATTTTCCTTGTAGCTTTCCCCTACCTTTGTGACTGAGAGAGTTTTATTCCTGTATGTTCAGAATATTTCTTGGCAAAGGTTGGGATATATTATATCAAGTATCCTCAGAAGAGGTTTTTGAGTCTGCTGCCAGCGTACTTTTTGAATAATCATGATAATCTTTTGATAATCATTATAGGCAGGCCCCCTTCTCAGATACCAAAGGAAGACGCACACTCTTCTGAATTACTTAAGGGCGGACTTTTGGCCCACATGCATATACCAAAGGGAAATTGTTTTGGGTCCATTTACTGGGAATTATCAAATTTATATAATAACCAAATTCAAATGCATTGCGCTCTGATTGTACACAGCTATAGTTTATTGTGCCGGTAAATTCATCGGAAAATCGTGAATATCTAAATGTTATATGCCAAATAAGCAATAGACCACAAGTTTCTATGGGTTATAGCACTGATTAAACAATTGGGATGTTTGAAGAACATCCCGCAAGGCTGACTATAAAGCATAGGAAACTTGTGGTCTATGCCTTTAAAAAACAAAGGTCTATATTATAATTTTATTATAGAAAATAGATAACATGTACTGTGTTTCTAGTGAGTTATAGGAACACAAGTGGAAGTTAAGAGAAAAATAAATGCCGTGAAACACAAGCCGAAAGGCAAGGTTTTTGCAGATATGTTTAGTTCTCCCAAAATTCCACAAAAAGTTTCTTAAGTGTGGCACCCACACAGACAAAATATCCATACCCCCCCACGGAGGGTTTTTTTCAGTTTGAGCCCCCACCCCCCCCGGATTTTCCGTTCCGGAGGGCTTCACGTTATTCCCCCCCACCCCCTGGAATTTCCAAGATTTTTCCACTTGGTCCCCCCTACCCCCAGGAAATTCCAAATTCACAAATAAAGAGACTTCATTACTTTATTTTGAACTACTTAGAGCCGAAATGAAATTTAGTTGCGGCCGATTATAGTTACACTTCAGATGACGACGTAAAGCGGCATATTTTTCACGTAAGCGATTTGGCCACACCACACTTGCTATTTCATGGAACATTATTTAAGGAGATATTCACTAGGTAAGGAACAAAACTGCTGGATGAGGCTGTGAGAATTAATTTTCCTAACAACGACCGTGGAAAATTCTAGACGCGCTTATCTCGCTTTGTCTCTTTTGAAATGTTCAAACTATAAACAACTGAGCTTATTTACACTCTACAGTCGTGGCAGCTCAGCTTTCGTTTGCTCAAATTGAAAGAAGTTTCCACTCGAAAAATATCCAAGAAAGAACTGAAAGTTGACGGTAATGTTCACGTTTTGTAACTTTGTCGAAGTTTTTTTAATTTATGCACAGTCGAAACAAGATATCGAATTACTTTGTACGTGCAAGCTATGTTATTACGTCATTGTTATTTTTGCTGTCAAAGTGGAACTCGGGAAAATAACTCAATGCTAATCTCCACGATATTTCTGTATGTTGCAGGTGTAATTTTTATCTTGTATTATGTGTGAACAGTACTGTTTATAAATATTATTTTTCGTGTGTGGAGCCTTGAAGTGACTTCGCTTATCAGCGGGAATCATAAGTCGTCACGCAACATGTTTTTTAAAACAGCTGTTTGTCAAATATCGCTTACATTTGCCTTTCACCAGGAATACTTCGATAAAGTTATACGCTTTGATAGTAAATTTCACGCCTTAGAATTTTTTAACTTGTCACACATTTCATTTGTAAAACATACTTTTGAAGTTCAATCCGGTAACTAAAACAACCAAATGAAATCTTCGCTGTATCTCGTGGCCGTTCACGGTTACTCATTTCCGCACGTTCGCTCAATACGGCCAATCTTAGGGGACTGGGAACAATATTTTTCTAGTCGGCCATTTTGTTTTACTCGACGTTGAACGTGCTGCTCAGAGGTGTGCCTCAGTGGTGTATGTGTCGTCTGGCGCTGGAATAATAATAGGAAATATATGACAAGGAATCCTACGTCTATTTCTACGGATAGAACTTTTCGTTTTTCTTGGTTACCTGAATCAATTGGAAAAATACGTAAGTGTTTATTCGATCGCATTTCAAACCCTCTGGAAAGAAAAACTCTTTATGTACCCCCCTCCCCTTCGGAAATTTGTCTCTTTTAGACCCCCTACCCCTAGGAAATTCCGTGACCCTCCGTGGGGGGGGGGGGGGTATGGATATTTTCTGGAACCACACAATAACTCAAAAGGAACATGGAGAATATGCTTTATATTTCTCTTTGAAAATTCTGCAACTGCAAAAAACTAAAAACTATTTCCTAAGATCGTTAGAGGTAACATCAACGAAAATTTATGCTTTGAATTTCCAAGTTTTATTATTACACCAATAAGAAGTCGCAAAAGAGCCACTTTGGGCGCTATTTCCTTGGGGTGGGGGCAAATATGACGGAAATTACAAGCTTACATTATCATATAACTCCATTCTCTAAATTATTCAAAAAAGTTCCATAGTCAAAACTGAATGTAGGAATTGAAGGGAATATCAAGAAACATTTCATATGTTTCTCTTTTGCCGGCGAAAGAATACTGATAATTTACCTACTTTGTCACTACCGCTTCCTCTCGTTCGCTTTGTCAAAAATGCAAATGAGATCATATTTCAACCGGACAACACGCACTATTCACATTGGCAGAAACTCAAATATTTTCGGGATATCAACAGCTGATATGTCTTATCTCAGTCGATAACTGAACAAGACTTCTTTTTACTTCCTCAAAGATCTGCCCTCTACAAAACAAGGAGATTTTGATCGAGTATATTCGACGAAATATTGATCCGTTATTCGATACACGGTTCCACAGTTCCTACATTGCAAGCGCCAACATGAATACTTTCGATCTCGACAAACCAAGCAACAAAGTATAATCCATACCTTTCTTCTTCTTTCCTTTCTTCGAAGAAGTCGATGGCTGTTCTTCTGGGCTATGCAGTCTCACACGCTTACTAGCAGTCAGGCTTTTCCGCCCCGCTCGTAAACCTTCTCGAACGCCGCGCTCTTGCGATTTCCTTTCGTTGTGCGTTGGGGCCTTGACTTCATTCGCGCCATGACATCAAAAGCTCGGAGCCAATTTATAAAACTCAAAATGGTAAAATTAGTCCTTTCTCGTTAACAACATTGCCAGACAAAGAAAGCCGGGACACAAAGGAAACAAACCGTTTCAACAGTCCACACCCGCCTCTCGACTGTCCGCCATAAGTTCATACCATTCCGACGAGTTTGTCTGACTGGGTCACGTGACTAGTCTACCACAGAAGGAGACTGGGAACGCTATTCGGGAAATTTCCAATATGGGATGAAACTTCCGGAGAAGGACAATCTCGAGGTTCGGAAATCTCTTATCCGGAATTTATTTACCTACCAGAATTCTGGAAATTTAACGATTTTCCAAAACGATGATAAGTCAAAGACTACTGCAAGGCACGTCTTATATTGAAACAATATTTCGGCTGGCCAGACCAGCCTTCTTCAGGTTTTATATAAAGTGTTGGGTGTCGTAACACAGATATTTCGAAACTAAAAGGAGAGGCGGAAATGACGGACAAAGCAGACTAAATAGAATAGGGATAAAACAGGTTTACTTTGGTTACAAGTTTTACAATTCATCACGTCTATTCATACCCTGAGGCTCCAATATTCCTGCTAGATCTATTATTTTAAAAAAAACTCTCTAGCTCCTAGGGGGGCTACTCGGGATTTGAAGTGACGGGGATGTTCGAAGGATTTTTTTGGGGGGGGTTGAAATTTTCGATTCCGGGATTTTTTGGGGTGCGAAAATTTGGCAAGTATTTTTTGGGTAGCTTGACTTGAGTAAGGATTTTCTGGGGGTATTAAAAAGAAGCGGTAGAGCACTGGCTGCTTAGTTCTGCGAATATATTAATAAGGTACAAACAAATGTGTTTTGCTGTTGTTCAATAGTTACCTATGGTGTCGCTTTACATCGCACGTGTTGTACAATAGTCTGCATTCTTCTGTGGTGCCCGGCTGTGTACAAGACTTCAACTGCTTCAATTCAGTCAATTGGCTTTACCGTCACTGGAATTCCCTTTTGCTTTAGTGAACTTTTGATTTCTTTCGCTTGTGACTTGGAACTTTTAAGTGCCACAAAATCGGCATGGATTTTTTGGGGGTTAATTTTTGGTCCAGGGATTTTTTTGGTTTCGCTGGAAGCCCTAGGGTTTTTTTTGGGTCTTAACTTTTAGCTCCATTCGATCATCCCCGTCACTTGAAATCCCGAGTACCCCCCTGAGCTCTAGCTGTCTGTGGCAAGCTTTGCGTAGCGCACAACAAACCGGTTGTGGGTCTTACCAGGAGCCATAATCAGGGACGGAGACCGTAAGCGCGCGCCATTTTTAGTATTGGGGTTGGCGCCATGATATATGACAATTTAACAAATTGACGTCGGTTTTTTATGCGTCTGTTCTGTTATTGATCATGAATTTCGTCATAACATTGTCAAAGTAGCTGTGGATCCACGAGGATGAGAATGAGAGCGCCCGCCGATGCGTGTTTGCACAGCTAGTAAAACTTGACTTCGTACTTGGTGTGAAAACGTATATCGAACTCATATAATATCTCTACTTTTTGAATATATTTAAGGTTGACTAATGCTGAGAACATATTAAAAGCTTAGCTGAAAATTTGTGAACACAGCAGAAATAATCAGAAAAGTTACGATGACGCTTTTAATGAACTCGAATAAAGATTTCGATTGAGTCAAAACTCCTTGTCTATTTTATTTTCGCAGTGGAAAGTTTCACTATGTGAAAGAGACACACATGATGTTAGTAGCCTTTTGGTGAATGTTGGTTAAAATTGTTGTAGTATCTCAGCACAAAAGACAACGACACAAATCTTTTTCACGATTTGTTCACAATCTGAAAACACCGACTCAGACTTGAAAGTGCACGCGCTGCACTATGCAAATGAACTTCTCGTACGCGTCAGACTTGCCTTTAAAAAACTTTTGCAAACTCGCCAAACGAGCAGAAACAACAAGAAACTATCAAACACAGATTTTGGTTGTGATAAGCATGTTTGTTAAACTCACAAATTACCACCGTTTTCGTTGATACGCGACTTTCAAAAGCAAAACACCAGCGGAAACGTTTCCAAAATTTCCGTCAACTGTCGATAGCATGTGCGATGATCGCACATGCTATCGACAGATCGGATCGAAATCCACCAATCACAGCCCACTAGCATGACTTAAAGAAGGTCTGGAGGTCACACTAATGGCTGTGATTGGTGGATTTCGATCCGATCCGTCGATAACATGTGCGATTGACGGAAATTTTGGAAACGTTTCCGCGGGTGTTTTGTTGTCCAAAGTCGCGTATCAACGAAAACGGTGGTAACTCAATACCGGAGTAAACAGTTTTTCTTACAGAACTTTTCTCTACAAAACAAACAATAGTTTACGCGTATAACTAGCCGGCGAGCGGATTTTAATCATTCACAGCACAAAATTAAAGAAATTCTCGACCCTGAAAAACACACCTTTTCCATGGCAGGGCATAAAAGTCCATAGAAGAGCACTGGTTCTTTTCTGCCTTATTCCCTGTCATCGTTATGAAAAATCGGAGCTGAGCTCCGCTCACCATTTCATCACACAACGTGACAACTTCCACGCGAGAGCCCAAGACACGTGCGTGGATCAGCGCGGATATATGACGTCAGGATGGCGCAATTTGTTCTAAAAATAGAAAAATTGTCCCATATCATGGGTCCGCGCGCATCTCAAGACTTACGGTCTCCGTCCCTGATTATGGCTCCTGGTCTTACGCGAAATCGTGGAACCAATCAGAACATCAAAAGGGACCTCTACGTCAACTTGGCAATGTGATAACGCTGAATCAAATAGTTTAAATACTCTTTATCTTTGGCCATCGTAGCTTTATATGAAATAACACACAAATTGCGGTGATAAGCATGACAATAAAACGTTTTGTTGGAAAACAAAAATAGAACTTAAGAATCTTAACCATCTTAAGAAGTCACCGTTTAGTTTAGGATAAAACTAACACCTAAATTTTAAAATTAAGGACGTTCGCGCGAAAATTTTCTAGTCGATAGAATTTTTATTGCAGTCAGATAATGAGTTACTTGTGCCAAAAATGCTAAAACAATTGGAGGTCATCCCCTTCGTTTCAGAGATATAGAGTGTAGAAAACTACCCTAATTTTGAAAAATCAGTGCACGTGATTCAGCATGGTCTACAAGGGTTTATGGTTAAAAATGTCGACAGTGAGTCAACGGAGGCAAACGATCTTAGTAATATTTTGTAGAAGTGGTTCCGTTGCGTAAATATTTCAAATTTTAACAACTTTTTCACAAAACTTGACCCTTCAAGAGGAATTTGAAATCCGCCGCACAGATAAACAAAGAGCTATAAAGAACGGAATTCGATTGTGCATTTTGCAAAAAATCAAACTTCTAGTCGATAGATTTTCTTCATTTTCTCGCTAAACGTAGAAAATCGGTAGAGAAAATGATCCATCAGAAGAAAAATAGGGATCACCAAGCAAAGTTATAGCAATCGCAATCTGCCCGATTATCGTTCATTTTATTACTTAGCGCGCGCTCTCATGCATGACCTGGCGTGTGAATTTGCTGCGCGGTAAAGATGCGCGGAAACAACAAGCGCAACATCCTAGTGAATACGACAGAAGCTGAAAAAATTTGCATATGAACCGATGCAAACTAATGACAAAAAGGCGTTTCACTGCTAACATAATCATTTAAATTGACTTGTGATTTCAATCCCCTCTTTTATCTTTTAAATTTGTTAGTACATTTAGTAAGCATGTGATTTGTACTAACAAATTTGATTGCCTAATTAAGGAGATGCTTTTTATAAGAAAACTTAAAGCATCCCTAAACGTGCAAACGGATTCGATTCGTGCAAAGCTATTCACTTGAAGAAATTGAGATCGTTTGTTATTATGCTAATTTGTAAAGACTATAGAAATCAAATTAACGCAATATTTATCCACTTTGCCTTTAGAATGGTGTCACTATGACGCCAAAAAGTCGGCTTTCAACGTTCATATTAGCTTGTTTACTATTATTATTAATATTATTATTATTATTATCATCATCATTATCGTTATCGTTATCGTTGCGTTATTAGGGAACTTAAGCATCGACAACGAAATGGCACGACGACGACGGGCGGAAGTAAAATTTTCCCGCGCGAGGGTTCTGCGCATGTGCGATATTGTCAAAACGTCGTCCAGCCTTCGTCGACGACTGAATCTCAGCAGAATTTCGTTCTGGTGAAAACGTAAGTACATAACTAAACTTTTACATGCTGATAAACATCCATCTCCACCATCTGTTGTAATGATTGTTTTTTTGCATTATGTGCGGACCATCGGAAGTCAAAAGTTTAAAAGTTTAGCGAATATCAACAAACTAAAATTACTTCTCTTTCAGAAGGATCCGAAACCATGGCCGGCGAGGAAGAACCAGTTTAGCGAACCTATGGATCTTGTCTCCATATTTGCATAGGAATGAAAGTCGCTTTAACAGCATAGAGAGACCGTCTAATCCATCACAAAAAGAGCGCTGACTGCAGGTAATCATGTCAGGGATTTGCAAAACTTCTTTCAGAATTCGTATATCTCGTTTTCCAAAGCGAAACTCTGCAAAACGCTCGGACGCATCGAACTCTTCCAGGTCAAAAGGCGCGTACGAATGATACGGAAATTCGAGGTCGTACAGAACAACAAATTCATCATCATCGATAAAGCCATCGCTGTGATTAATTAGAAGCAGTTTTGGACGTTTTTGAAAGCCATAGCGAGAGCAACTAGTCGGAGAATCAAAACTCGTCCTCTCCTCAAAACATCACACTGCTTAACTTTCCTTTTTCCCGCCAAGAACGAAACCCTCGACTGAATCCTTCTTGGGTTACGAACGTCGTCGTCGTGCATTTCGTTGTCGATGCTTAAGTTCCCTATTGTTATTAATAGATACAATAGACCTTTTTCGCTTGTACATTTTGTTTTCCCAATACAGATCATGTGATGATACTCAGGAGATTTGATCTTTTGTCTTGTTCATTAAAAAGGGTACATGCAAGCATGAATATGTCTACATGCGCTCTTTTTAATGAACAAAACAAAGGATCAAATCTCTTGAGTATCATCACATGATCTGTATTGGGAAAACAAAATGTACAAGCGAAAAAGGTCTATTCACAACAAGCGTGGATCAGTCCTCGATGAACTCTAAATTAAACTTAACCTGCGATAGGATCACGTGATACAGATCACCAAATACTTTGTCTTGACAGGTGTCAATTGCCCACAACACGGATATGTACACAGGCGCGGATCTAGTAAAAATGTTGACCGATTTACCGCAAAACGGGCGCCAAAGGCGCAAGCTTCTAGGGGGGTCCGGGGGCATGCCCCCCGGGGAAATGTTTTCAATTTTAACCACCTAAAGTGCCCTTTTCTGGCTTTTTGAATCAGTCAGTCAAAATATTTGCATGTTCCATTCTCCTTGGATGAAGCCTTGCAAATCTGCGAATTATTTCGTTAAAGTCAATGTCTATGTTGTAATAAATGTGCAGCAAGGCAAAAAAATCCTAACCGAGAAGCAGAATTGCACAAATAGGTCGGGGAAATCTAATTTTGGTCTGAACGCCTGCGGCGATGATGTGATGGCATGACCGCCGTCAGGAGACTAGTTCCCAGCGATAAATTTTTGCCGCCATAAAGTACAGTTGAACCCCGTTATTTCGAAGTCGCAAGGGTAATGGAAAAAAGTTCGAAATAGCGGGGTTTCGAAATTCGTAACAATGAATCAGTACAGTTTGAGGAAAGGCACTGATTAAATAATGATACAGTAATTATATGCCGACGCATAAAAATCAGCAGATGCTTTTGCATGGAAAAATCTTTGAACGTTCTGTTGGTTTTGTTTTTTTCTAATACTTTTGTCGATCGTGAGTGACAACTGGCTTATTTGCCCACGAATCTCTGCTCCCTCAGCGGCAAACCTGATACTGTAGCGTGAGAGAGTCTCGATTGCTTGACGGACCTCACTCTTTGTTGGTTGCCTTGGAGTTTCTTCTTGTGCTCTGTTTTTGAAAAGTAAATAACTGAAAACATAAGGGTAAATCCAAGGGAATTAAACGTGTTCGAAATAGAGCGGTTCGACTGCATCCATCACCCTTGTCTCTTTCAAAAAAAGAATAAATAAAAAATACATGTCAAAAGTATTTCGAGATTCAACTTGCAGTTAACTTTTATTACAAATGCATACATATTAATTTTTTATTATTATGAAAATTCTGACCGATTTCCGTAAAACGGTGGAAACCGGTATGGATCCGCGCCTGG
>JAHPZR010040780.1:0-17395 GCA_019787425.1 Platygyra sinensis | reverse complement strand
AAAACACAAATGAAGATAAGACACACTTTCAAAACCACCTATATTTCGACCGACTTGTCGGTCTTCTTCAGGGTGAAAGTGTGCCTTATCTTCATTTGTGTTTTATATATTGTTCTATGAAGAAAACATCTACACATATTGGATGCTTGTGAAAAATTTATATATATACATATAATTTGATTCACCCTGAAGAAGACCGACAAGTCGGTCGAAATATAGGTGGTTTTGAAAATGTGTCTTATCTTCATTTGTGTTTTATATATATATATGTCTGGATTTATGAAAACGGTGCTAAAGAGCCCAACCCCTAAGACCCTTATTTCACCTGGATTTCTCTTAACTCTAAGGCCTCTTTCAAGCCATGTAAACGGGCGAAGAATAGAGACAGGACGGCAATGAAAGGAAAGATAAACGAGTAAAAGAAGGAAAAAAGGACTGACCTTCCTTTTAATTTTTATATCGTCCACTTTGGAGATAGTTTCTGGCGAGGAAAAAAAACGCTCATATAGTGGCCTGATATCCATCCTTTAACCTCGTTTCATAAATCCAGACATATATATATTTCCGAAAAAACTCTTCTCTTCGTCTTGAGTACCCAAGACCTCGAGTACAGTTGTCCCCACTACGAGACTAACGTGATCTGTATCTCAGAATGATTGTCAGTAAAGCACTGCCAGATGTTACGAAAACTTAGGCATGACGTTTCTCATTATATTGTGTACTTTGTAATATTAGAATGATTCGTCTTCAAATATTATCACGTCTGTGCCAGACAGAGTGTTTGCTAAACTAGACAAAGTTAAGGGAACGTAAAGTAACCCAGGATGGTACATTAGTAAGCGGAGTGTGCATATAATAAGTTTTCTCGTTATGATCAAGCGAAATCTTAAGAGAGAACGCAGTTCAAAGGGTACAGTGCAGTGTGCGTACAGTGTGGACGCAACTTTTGTAGCTCTGGTACTTTTTTTCATTTCAACTATCGTAATAAATCTTAAGCCGTCCACACACCACCTGCCTCGATTAGCCTTGCTATTTGCAGGTGGTGTGATATTTGTATATTTAATGTAAGGAATAAAGATGTTGTTGTTGTTGTTAATTATTGTATTTTCACACAAGACGTTGTCAATTTGCACAGATATTGTCTTCAAACGCTATTAAATCTTTACATGCCAGAGTGTTTGCCAATCTGACAAAATTGGAATATCTGTAAGTAAAACACAGAGCAATGGGCAGGACTAGGCAATGGATCTGTTCTGTCTATAGATTGTTCAGGTTAATTGTTGATAATCTCTAGGTTCCATGGAAAATCCTTTCCTCAGCGGATTTTTTGCTGGTGCTGTAGCCGTGTGAAATACTGTATTTCTCTCCCCATACACTTTTAAGTTAATTTTAAGTCAATTTCAGTCGGTTTTACTACTCTGATCGCCGCTGTATTTGAGACATTTCTATGACAAACATTTAACGAATTTCCTCGATGTTTGTTATTCAATTTTCATTAGCAAATGCTCCTCCGATTTTAAATTATTTGCAGGACTGACAAAAATATTTGTGCAGTATAACTTCAAACTACGCACAATATATATCAGGGCGGAAACAATTTTTCAAGCGGTTAACTAGTAAACCGGCTAAACGCAACAAAAATCAATCTGTTTTTTTTAAAATACATCTTTCTGTATCTAGTGTAAATCACTCGCTCGTTGCCGAGACTCGTACGTACTGGGAAAAAAAAAACTGTGTCCTCCTTCTTGAGTAGTCTCGTGCCATACGCAAGACCTCGGGCACAGTTTTTCACAATATGCAAATAACATCAGTATCTCAGATATTGAATGTAAAACGTTGTCAGATGTTACATGTGATTCGTGACGTTTTCTTACTATGTTATGTTTTATAATAGGAGCTTGTCTTCAAATGCTATCTTGACCCTACCAGACGAGGTGTTTGCTAACCAGAAAGAGCTGCGTTCACTGTAAGATTGATTTATATATCGTTAGTGTACTGTTGAGGAAAACTGTTTCTTTTTTATTGTCAGGTAGAGCTCTTCAAGGAGCACTGTCACGGGAGTTTTGCTGTTTTCAGCTTCATTCGTTGCTAAAATCTTTACCTGGTACCTTTACTCGTTCCCAAAATGCTCAAATGGACTAAAAGAAACATATCAAACGAATGGTGGCTCAGAGAGCAAACCATAATGAATTTCTGGCAATATTTTCAAGGAGTGGCTCTAGAATTTGAAAAAAACTGGCTAGTTTTTTTCGAATTTCCATCCTTGCCATGCTAAGTGCTAGGCAGCAATGAATGGTTTCGGTGTAGTGATAAAGTCCTAGATAACAAAACTGCATTATTATTTTTTGGGTTTCCATTGATGCAGGAACATATTTCGACATTGTAAAATGACACTAAAATACCGTGGCAGTGCCCCTTTAACCTGCGGCCTCGGGCCATGTACTCAATACCTCAAGCAGGTGTTTCCCAAGACGGAAATAACATCTATATCTCAGATATTGAATGTAGAACATTGCAATTATATATTTAGCAATTATTGAATGAGGCTGAGTCAGGATATGAAGAATTCTGCAGATCAAGGAGGGTGTTATCCACAGAGGCCGAAGGCCGAGGTGGATAACACCCTCCGAGATCTGCAGAATTCTTCATATCCTACGAATGCCGAATTCAATAATTGCTTTATTATTCATTCAAAATATTTGCCCGTTCTTGAAGGAGTTTCGCCATTTCGTTCTTTGTTTTTCTGCTCACCAAAAATAACACAATCTTGTCCCTAGGTTTTCTCGGTCAACGGTTCAATAATCTGCAGCGGGCTGCACTTTTGACGTCATCGGTTCAATAATTTTCAGCGGGCTGCACTTTTGACGTCATTGATTCAATATGACGAAGATTCTGTCCAAATTTGGTGAACAGAAGCTGGTTATAGTGAATTATGCGTGTGGTTTTAACCAATCAGAAACGGGGATATATTTTGAATGAATAATAATAATTATTCATGGCGTTTCCTAACTGTATTATCCATTGTAAGAGATACTTACTTTCAAATGCCTGTACGTCCCTACCAGACATAGTGTTTCAAATGTGAGGAAAATTGAGGTAACTTTAAGTTATTTCAGGGAATATACACTAGAAAGCTTAGCTAGATATTTTAGATGAAAACACAATTCAAAACGTTGTTTATTATCATATTTTGGCACATTGCCTTGTCCATTTTCACAGGTATTTGTCTTCAAACGCTATTAAATCTTTACATGCCAGAGTGTTTGCCAATCTGACAAAATTGGAATATCTGTAAGCAAAACACAGAGCAATGGGCTAGGCAACGGATCTGTTCTGTCAATAGATTGTTTAGGTAATTTAATACCTTGATAATCTCTAGGTTCCATGAAGAATCCTTTCCTCAGCGGATTTTTTGCTGTGGCTGTAACAGTGTGAAATACTGTATTTCTCTCGCCATACACTTTTTAAGTTAATTGTAAGTCAATTTCAGTCGAATGTACGACTCTGATCGCCGCTGTATTTGAGAATATTTCTATGGCGCCCACTTAACGAATTTCCTCGCTTTTTGTTATTCAATTTCCATTTAATAAAGGCCCCTCCGATTACAAGTCATTCGCAGGACTGACAACAATGTTTGTGCAGTATAACTTCAAACTACGTACAATATATATCAGAATGTAAACACAATTTTTGCAGAGGTTAACTAGTAAACTAAACGTAGCCAACATCAATTTGTTGCAAAGGAGTCTGTTTTTTTTAATACAGCTTTTATGAAATAGTCGGTCGCTGCGGAGATTCTTTTACAAATAGTTGGTAGTGGAAAAAATTGTGTCCTCCTTCTTGAGTGGTCTCGTGCCATACTCAAGACTTGGGCACAGGTTTTCACAATATGCAAATAACATCTGTATCTCAGATATTGAATGTAAAACGTTGTCAGATGTTACTATTCGATTCGCGACGTTTTCTTATTGTGTTATGTTTTATAATAGGAGCTTGTCTTCAAACGCTATCTTGTCCCTACCAGACGAAGTGTTTGCTAACCAGAAAGAGCTGCGTACACTGTAAGATTGATTTATGACGCACTTCATGACTGGCCACAAGGGAAACAGTGAGTTTCGTTTTCCCGAGATGATTTGATCAGGAACAGCATATTTTCAGTATTTTGTTGTAAATTACACAAATACCGGCCTTCCTACCTGGCGACTGCAATCGACGAGCGAGTTGACGAACGTGGGCAACCAATTTTTGGCGCCAAACCAAAAGCTTGGAGACACAAAACGTTCATATTTTACCTTTTTTTGATCTGCATGACACGTTTTTGCGACTATAAATCCCTTTTCTTGAATGATGAATGCCGTCTCTAATGAGAAATGTTGTAGTACTTCAATGGCTTTTTAACATTAGGCCGACTGGTACACAAATTTCCCGCGGTTTAATTTCAAGGTGCACAACGTGATCACGTGCTAGTCCAAAGTTCAAGTTGTTGTTTCCCTAGGGAGTTAGTGAGTTTTATTCGCCCCAGGGAGTTAGAGAGATTTAACCCACAGAACGTTGTCTAATTGTACTATATCTTGTACTTGTCTTTAAATGCCATCACGTCTCTAGCAGACAGAGTGTTTCAAATGTGAGGAAAATGAAGGGAACTCTAAGTTATTTCAGTGAATATACGATAGAAAGCCAAGCTTACATCGGTTCCCTCGTTTTTTTAAAGATAAATTTTAGATGAGAACCTAATTCAAAGGGCTGTTAGTTGTTGTATTTTCACACAGTGCGTTGTTAATTTTCGCAGAAAATATCTTCAAGTTAAAAAGATATAAAATAATTATTATAATCTGACACCATACCTTGTCAATTTTCACAGAGCTTTGTATTCAAACGCTATTAAATCTTTACATGTCAGAGTGTTTTGCCAATCTGAGAAAATTGGAACATCTGTAAGTAAAACACAAAGCAATGCACAGGGCTAGACAAGGGATATGTCTCATTAAGAGATTATTAGCAAGGTAACTTAATATCTGGTTCCATGAAATATCTGTTCCTCAGCCGATTTCGTACTGCCGCTGTAATGGGACTAGTCCAGTCCCTGAACTCTCCTTTCTTGCCGCCCTCTGTATAGGGGCTGAACCTGGGCGGGCGAAAGGAGAGTCCAGGATAACTTGCATGCGCATGCTCAGAACGCCGCCATTCCCCCCCCCCCCCCCCCCAAATCGGGGGAAAAACCATATTTGGAAGTACTTTCCAGATTTGGCTTGTGGCGCGATTTTCTGAATAATGATATACAAGCAAAAAATTAGTGGAATTCACCAGTACCACGCTAAACTACATTCGATTTGTTTTTTACGACAATATCAAAGATAACGAAAAAAATCTTTGCCAAGATTTGTTGACAATTGAAAACACCGACTCGGACTTGAAAGTGCACGCGCTGCATTATGCAAATGAGCTACTTGTACGCGTCAGACTTTCCTTTCAAAAACGTTTGCTAACTCGCTCAACATGCAGAAAAAATGAGTAATGACGCGTACTCGTTGTCGATAAGAGTACAGACCACGATAAACCATATTTCGATTTTTACGTTTTTATGTTTTTTTTTACCACAGTATCAACATGAAGGAAATTTTTTTCAGAGCGCGAGCTGAAAAAGGCATTGCGCGACACATTGGCGCGAGCAGCGTGGTTGGGACCTAGTGATTTTTGATTGGTTCGTTCTGAGCATGCGCATGCAAGTTATCCTGGACTCTTCTTTCGCCCGCCCTGGTTCAGCCCCTATAGGGGGCGGGAAGAAAGGAGAGTTCAGGGCCTGGACTACAATGGGACGTAATACTTTATTTCTCTCGCCATACACTTGTAAGTTAAAAATGAGTCAATTTCAGTCGATTTTACTACTCTGAACGCTTCTGTGTTTAAGATTATTTCTGTCAAGTTAACTTAAGAATCTACAGTAAACAAAGAGAAAAAACAGAAACAAACCACTCCGATTTTAGTTGATTCGCAAGACCGAAAGAAATTGTTTGTGCAGTGCAAATTTAAACTGCACATAATTAGAAACCGGAAACATTGCCAGATGTTACCATTCATGACTTTTTCGTAATGTTTTATGTTTTGTAATAGAACGTTGTTTTCAAACGCTATCCACTCCCTACCAGACAGAGTGTTTGCTAACCAGAAAGAGTTGCGGTTTCTGTAAGACTGATTCACAAATTTATCGTTAATACTGTTTTGAAAACTTTTGTCCCCTTTTTTGAGTAGAGCCCTTAACCTGGGGCCTCAAGCGTTACTCAAGACCTCGAGCAGGTTTTTCGCAATACGGAAATGACATATAATTATATGTCTCAGATATTCAATGTAAAACCTTGCCAAATGGTATCATTCATGGTATTTTCTTATGCATTATACTTGCCTTCAATTGTTATTACGTCTCTACCAGACAGAGTGTTTGCTGACATTAGAAAGTTGAGGAAGCTTTAAATTGGTCCATTGACTCTTTACTAGACAGCCGAGCTTGCATTGGTTCTCTCGTTATAATAGATAAGACAAATTTTAGATGAGTTCGCCATTCAAAACTTTGTTAATTGATTTAATTTGAAACAATGCCTTGTCAATTTTCACAGGTCTTTGTCTTCAAACGCTATTAAATCTTTACATGCCAGAGTGTTTGCCAATCTGACAAAATTGGGAGGTCTGTAAGTAAAACACTGAAATCGGCAGGGCGAGGCAACGGATCTGTTTTATCAAGAGATTATTGATAACTTAATATATTGATAATCTCTTGGTTCCATAAAATACCTGTTTCTCATTGGATTTCTTGCTGTAGCTGCAATGGCGGGTAATACTGTATTTTCTTTGCCATACTTTTTTTTACGTAAAACGTGATTTAATTTCCGTCGGGTCTACCTCTGTGATCGCTGTTACATTTAAGGAACTTCTTTTAGAAGTAATCCTAACGAATTTCAGCACTTTTCCTATTCAACTTACACAAGAGAAAATGGGAGGATAGAGAGGGAGGCTCCCTGGAGGCTCCCACTGCAGGCCTTTGGATATGTCAATTCCGTTTAAGTTATTTTGGGGATTGCCGGAAACACAAGAAGTTATCCCTTTCGCTAGTTCACTACATTGTGCTTTGGTGCTGTTTCAAACTCGTCTTTTTGTCGCTTGCATGAGATTTGTTTTTAATTCCAGCGCTGATCACTACCGCGCTAGAGCTCTGAGCTGTCCTGTCTCTCTGTGAATACAATTAACTATTTCTGTTCGGTTTCTGTCGCTGGTCTCTTCTCCCCGAGATACAGGGGTGTTCTCTTTTTTCGCTGTACTAGTATTCACAACTAGTTCCGTTGCTATATTTCCATTATCGCCATGCTTCTAGTGTTTAGTCCCTGCGCCGACATTCAAAATTATTTTTTTCTCGCTTAGCGCTACTCTCCAAGGTATTTGTTGGAGTATTCAAATTACTCATTTCATTGATCGGTTCACTTCTAGCTGTTTTGCTGCTGGATTTCAAGCCATTTCTGTCACTGGTCGCTTCCCTGCGAGTTATTTTGTCACAACAACAACAACATAACAACAACAACAGCTAAAAATAAACTAAATGAACAGGAATGACTTAAAAATAAAAAGAGTAGATGGGTGCCCGAAATAACCTTAATCGGCTAATTAGACTGGGCAGCCATCAAAATTATTTCTGTCACTCTTTAGTTCGTTCCGTGCTGTTTTTTGTTTTTCTGTGTTTTTTTTTTGGAGTTATTTCTAGGCGGATCATTACACTCCGTGTTGTTAAGGTTGAAAACTTCAATCGCGCTCTAAACTTCGGTCGCGGTGGTTGGTAGATTGCTTTGTTGTCGTATAGTATTCAAATTTATTTCTGTCGCTAATCGCTAGGCTTTGAAGTTGTTTTGGTTTGTGGATGCAAAATATTTTAGCCATCCTTCGAATTGTTTTACAGCTAGGAAGGGGTTACTCATTTCCCGGGTTGAGAGCAACGTTTTTCGTTGGGGTAATTCAAAAATAGTTTTGTCGTGGGAAAACGGCAAAACAGTTTTCTTGGCTGGGCTAAGATTTCTTTCGTCTCTGTGTTTAGAGGAATTATGATCGCTACACCCTGAAACAGTATTCTATCTTATGTTATCGATCGTCAATATGATACTTCTCTACATGTTGTTGTACAAATGAAAGCAAATAGATTATTTCTTGTTGTGATCGCTGCTTTCCTTGATTCAAATTCCTTGATATTTTTTTTCTACCCAGCTTTTTTTATTTAAAAGAGGTTGTGGAATCTATTGTTTTTCCTTAGGCGCTTCTACTGACAAAACGTATTTCCGCGCAGACCGCCCTTTTAAAATGTCCTGATCAACGGGTGAAGGTATAATGCGAGAGGAAATAGTCTTCCGTTCACGCCTCGCCTCGATGTCCCTCTCTGTACCCCCATTTTCTCTTGAACCAACATAACGTAGTTCGAAAGGAATAGGCTCTTTGATACATCTTTCTGCGTCTAATATGAATTACTCGCGAGATGCAAAGATATTCCTTTACAAATCTTTAGTATTGGGAAAAAAAAAACTGTGTTCGCCCTCTTGAGTATGACCCTCCGCAGGCGGTCTCGGGCCATACTCAAGACATCAGGCACATTTTCTCATAATATGGAAATGACTTATATATATATATATATTTATTAAAAACTGGATCATTGGATAATGCAATTCGAGAGTTTTCATTGGCTTAGCCATCATGGTATATGAGCCATTATACCATGATCTACAAAAATGGCGAGCGTATGCGTGATTTTTTGGGCCTTTTTATTTTTATTGTAGTCTAATTTTCTATATTTTGGGGCGTTTTTAATAAAACAATTATTCCATTCGCGCTTGTTGGATATGAGATGATTATAGCCAACTCGGCGCTACGCGCCTCGTTGCCTATCTATCATGTCATATCCAACGCGCGCTCATGGAATAATTGCTAAATATATATTTTATCAGCGAAATTAATTACATTTCGCCGAAGGCTTGGACTGTGAATCCATTTGTGATCCTTCTGGGGGGCAAAGATGCACTGACTATCTAGATTGGCCGTGTAGCCAGCATGGTTGCTCTGATAGTGTAGTGGTGATCACACCCGACCGGTAATCAGGGGGACGTGGGTTCAAATCCCGCTCAGGGCATAAAAAGTTTTTCTTTCAATGAAAATGTCATTCAGAAGTTGTCCGTCCTTTGGTCACTTCTAACTTCTCTACAATTAATTACATTTCGCCGAAGGCTTGGACTGTGAATCCATTTGTGATCCTTCTGGGGGGCAAAGATGCGCTGTTGGCTCGAGAGACCTTCGTAACTGATCTATATATATATATATGACTACTCAAGTGACTACTCAGATCAAGTGACTACTCAGATCTTGAGTACATATGGAGTTTAATACAAATCTGTTTCGTAGGCTAACATAAAGCTAGCCCACTCATCAGTTAGTTTCCATATACACGTGTATATGGAAACTAACTGATGAGTGGGCTAGCTTTATGTTAGCCTACGAAACAGATTTGTATTAAACTCCATATGTACTCAAGATCTGAGAAGTCACTTGAAACATTTTGTTATAACAGCTCCTTAATTGTAGAGCACTATATTGGCTCCAGCGGTGATCAGCACCTAAACTGAACTGTATATATATATATATATATATATATATATATAATATATATATATATATATATATATATATATATATATATATATATATATACACCCACCTTCTATTCTAAGAAACATTCCCGAATCCATCAACAGGCGTCTTTCTGAAATTTCATCTGACAAAGATTGCTTCGACAAAGCCAAAGGTCCGTACCAAGATGCAATTAATAAAAGTGGCTACAAGTACAACCTGTCCTTTAAAACACCAACCCCTGATACGTCAAGAAAAAGCAAGAACCGCCAAAGAAACATCCTGTGGTTTAATCCGCCATACAGCCAACTGTTGAAACAAAGTCGGCAAATCCTTGGAGAGTAGCGCTAAGCGAGAAAAAAATAATTTTGAATGTCGGCGCAGGGACTAAACACTAGAAGCATGGCGATAATGGAAATATAGCAACGGAACTAGTTGTGAATACTAGTACAGCGAAAAAAGAGAACACCCCTGTATCTCGGGGAGAAGAGACCAGCGACAGAAACCCGAACAGAAATAGTTAATTGTATTCACAGAGAGACAGGACAGCTCAGAGCTCTAGCGCGGTAGTGATCAGCGCTGGAATTAAAAACAAATCTCATGCAAGCGACAAAAAGACGAGTTTGAAACAGCACCAAGCACAATGTAGTGAACTAGCGAAAGGGATAACTTCTTGTGTTTCCGGCAATCCCCAAAATAACTTAAACGGAATTGACATATCCAAAGGCCTGCAGTGGGAGCCTCCAGGGGAGCCTCCCTCTCTATCCTCCCATTTTCTCTTGTGTAAGTTGAATAGGAAAAGTGCTGAAATTCGTTAGGATTACTTCTAAAAGAAGTTCCTTAAATGTAACAGCGATCACAGAGGTAGACCCGACGGAAATTAAATCACGTTTTACGTAAAAAAAGTATGGCAAAGAAAATACAGTATTACCCGCCATTGCAGCTACAGCAAGAAATCCAATGAGAAACAGGTATTTTATGGAACCAAGAGATTATCAATATATTAAGTTATCAATAATCTCTTGATAAAACAGATCCGTTGCCTCGCCCTGCCGATTTCAGTGTTTTACTTACAGACCTCCCAATTTTGTCAGATTGGCAAACACTCTGGCATGTAAAGATTTAATGGCGTTTGAAGACAAAGACCTGTGAAAATTGACAAGGCATTGTTTCAAATTAAATCAATTAACAAAGTTTTGAATGGCGAACTCATCTAAAATTTGTCTTATCTATTATAACGAGAGAACCAATGCAAGCTCGGCTGTCTAGTAAAGAGTCAATGGACCAATTTAAAGCTTCCTCAACTTTCTAATGTCAGCAAACACTCTGTCTGGTAGAGACGTAATAACAATTGAAGGCAAGTATAATGCATAAGAAAATACCATGAATGATACCATTTGGCAAGGTTTTACATTGAATATCTGAGACATATAATTATATGTCATTTCCGTATTGCGAAAAACCTGCTCGAGGTCTTGAGTAACGCTTGAGGCCCCAGGTTAAGGGCTCTACTCAAAAAAGGGGACAAAAGTTTTCAAAACAGTATTAACGATAAATTTGTGAATCAGTCTTACAGAAACCGCAACTCTTTCTGGTTAGCAAACACTCTGTCTGGTAGGGAGTGGATAGCGTTTGAAAACAACGTTCTATTACAAAACATAAAACATTACGAAAAAGTCATGAATGGTAACATCTGGCAATGTTTCCGGTTTCTAATTATGTGCAGTTTAAATTTGCACTGCACAAACAATTTCTTTCGGTCTTGCGAATCAACTAAAATCGGAGTGGTTTGTTTCTGTTTTTTCTCTTTGTTTACTGTAGATTCTTAAGTTAACTTGACAGAAATAATCTTAAACACAGAAGCGATCAGAGTAGTAAAATCGACTGAAATTGACTCATTTTTAACTTACAAGTGTATGGCGAGAGAAATAAAGTATTACGTCCCATTGTAGTCCAGGCCCTGAACTCTCCTTTCTTCCCGCCCCCTATAGGGGCTGAACCCGGGCGGGCGAAAGAAGAGTCCAGGATAACTTGCATGCGCATGCTCAGAACGAACCAATCAAAAATCACTAGGTCCCAACCACGCTGCTCGCGCCAATGTGTCGCGCAATGCCTTTTTCAGCTCGCGCTCTGAAAAAAATTTCCTTCATGTTGATACTGTGGTAAAAAAAAACATAAAAACGTAAAAATCGAAATATGGTTTATCGTGGTCTGTACTCTTATCGACAACGAGTACGCGTCATTACTCATTTTTTCTGCATGTTGAGCGAGTTAGCAAACGTTTTTGAAAGGAAAGTCTGACGCGTACAAGTAGCTCATTTGCATAATGCAGCGCGTGCACTTTCAAGTCCGAGTCGGTGTTTTCAATTGTCAACAAATCTTGGCAAAGATTTTTTTCGTTATCTTTGATATTGTCGTAAAAAACAAATCGAATGTAGTTTAGCGTGGTACTGGTGAATTCCACTAATTTTTTGCTTGTATATCATTATTCAGAAAATCGCGCCACAAGCCAAATCTGGAAAGTACTTCCAAATATGGTTTTTCCCCCGATTTGGAGGGGGGGGGGGGGGGAATGGCGGCGTTCTGAGCATGCGCATGCAAGTTATCCTGGACTCTCCTTTCGCCCGCCCAGGTTCAGCCCCTATACAGAGGGCGGCAAGAAAGGAGAGTTCAGGGACTGGACTAGTCCCATTACAGCGGCAGTACGAAATCGGCTGAGGAACAGATATTTCATGGAACCAGATATTAAGTTACCTTGCTAATAATCTCTTAATGAGACATATCCCTTGTCTAGCCCTGTGCATTGCTTTGTGTTTTACTTACAGATGTTCCAATTTTCTCAGATTGGCAAACACTCTGACATGTAAAGATTTAATAGCGTTTGAATACAAAGCTCTGTGAAAATTGACAAGGTATGGTGTCAGATTATAATAATTATTTTATATCTTTTTAACTTGAAGATATTTTCTGCGAAAATTAACAACGCACTGTGTGAAAATACAACAACTAACAGCCCTTTGAATTAGGTTCTCATCTAAAATTTATCTTTAAAAAAACGAGGGAACCGATGTAAGCTTGGCTTTCTATCGTATATTCACTGAAATAACTTAGAGTTCCCTTCATTTTCCTCACATTTGAAACACTCTGTCTGCTAGAGACGTGATGGCATTTAAAGACAAGTACAAGATATAGTACAATTAGACAACGTTCTGTGGGTTAAATCTCTCTAACTCCCTGGGGCGAATAAAACTCACTAACTCCCTAGGGAAACAACAACTTGAACTTTGGACTAGCACGTGATCACGTTGTGCACCTTGAAATTAAACCGCGGGAAATTTGTGTACCAGTCGGCCTAATGTTAAAAAGCCATTGAAGTACTACAACATTTCTCATTAGAGACGGCATTCATCATTCAAGAAAAGGGATTTATAGTCGCAAAAACGTGTCATGCAGATCAAAAAAAGGTAAAATATGAACGTTTTGTGTCTCCAAGCTTTTGGTTTGGCGCCAAAAATTGGTTGCCCACGTTCGTCAACTCGCTCGTCGATTGCAGTCGCCAGGTAGGAAGGCCGGTATTTGTGTAATTTACAACAAAATACTGAAAATATGCTGTTCCTGATCAAATCATCTCGGGAAAACGAAACTCACTGTTTCCCTTGTGGCCAGTCATGAAGTGCGTCATAAATCAATCTTACAGTGTACGCAGCTCTTTCTGGTTAGCAAGCACTTCGTCTGGTAGGGACAAGATAGCGTTTGAAGACAAGCTCCTATTATAAAACATAACACAATAAGAAAACGTCGCGAATCGAATAGTAACATCTGACAACGTTTTACATTCAATATCTGAGATACAGATGTTATTTGCATATTGTGAAAACCTGTGCCCAAGTCTTGAGTATGGCACGAGACCACTCAAGAAGGAGGACACAATTTTTTTCCACTACCAACTATTTGTAAAAGAATCTCCGCAGCGACCGACTATTTCATAAAAGCTGTATTAAAAAAAACAGACTCCTTTGCAACAAATTGATGTTGGCTACGTTTAGTTTACTAGTTAACCTCTGCAAAAATTGTGTTTACATTCTGATATATATTGTACGTAGTTTGAAGTTATACTGCACAAACATTGTTGTCAGTCCTGCGAATGACTTGTAATCGGAGGGGCCTTTATTAAATGGAAATTGAATAACAAAAAGCGAGGAAATTCGTTAAGTGGGCGCCATAGAAATATTCTCAAATACAGCGGCGATCAGAGTCGTACATTCGACTGAAATTGACTTACAATTAACTTAAAAAGTGTATGGCGAGAGAAATACAGTATTTCACACTGTTACAGCCACAGCAAAAAATCCGCTGAGGAAAGGATTCTTCATGGAACCTAGAGATTATCAAGGTATTAAATTACCTAAACAATCTATTGACAGAACAGATCCGTTGCCTAGCCCATTGCTCTGTGTTTTGCTTACAGATATTCCAATTTTGTCAGATTGGCAAACACTCTGGCATGTAAAGATTTAATAGCGTTTGAAGACAAATACCTGTGAAAATGGACAAGGCAATGTGCCAAAATATGATAATAAACAACGTTTTGAATTGTGTTTTCATCTAAAATATCTAGCTAAGCTT
Organism: Platygyra sinensis; assembly: GCA_019787425.1. Classification (NCBI taxonomy): domain Eukaryota; kingdom Metazoa; phylum Cnidaria; class Anthozoa; order Scleractinia; family Merulinidae; genus Platygyra; species Platygyra sinensis. The sequence goes on along the minus strand of JAHPZR010040780.1, from coordinate 3,121 downwards.
TCTAGTGTATATTCCCTGAAATAACTTAAAGTTACCTCAATTTTCCTCACATTTGAAACACTATGTCTGGTAGGGACGTACAGGCATTTGAAAGTAAGTATCTCTTACAATGGATAATACAGTTAGAAAACGCCATGAATAATTATTATTATTCATTCAAAATATATCCCCGTTTCTGATTGGTTAAAACCACACGCATAATTCACTATAACCAGCTTCTGTTCACCAAATTTGGACAGAATCTTCGTCATATTGAATCAATGACGTCAAAAGTGCAGCCCGCTGAAAATTATTGAACCGATGACGTCAAAAGTGCAGCCCGCTGCAGATTATTGAACCGTTGACCGAGAAAACTAGGGACAAGATTGTGTTATTTTTGGTGAGCAGAAAAACAAAGAACGAAATGGCGAAACTCCTTCAAGAACGGGCAAATATTTTGAATGAATAATAAAGCAATTATTGAATTCGGCATTCGTAGGATATGAAGAATTCTGCAGATCTCGGAGGGTGTTATCCACCTCGGCCTTCGGCCTCTGTGGATAACACCCTCCTTGATCTGCAGAATTCTTCATATCCTACTCAGCCTCATTCAATAATTGCTAAATATATAATTGCAATGTTCTACATTCAATATCTGAGATATAGATGTTATTTCCGTCTTGGGAAACACCTGCTTGAGGTATTGAGTACATGGCCCGAGGCCGCAGGTTAAAGGGGCACTGCCACGGTATTTTAGTGTCATTTTACAATGTCGAAATATGTTCCTGCATCAATGGAAACCCAAAAAATAATAATGCAGTTTTGTTATCTAGGACTTTATCACTACACCGAAACCATTCATTGCTGCCTAGCACTTAGCATGGCAAGGATGGAAATTCGAAAAAAACTAGCCAGTTTTTTTCAAATTCTAGAGCCACTCCTTGAAAATATTGCCAGAAATTCATTATGGTTTGCTCTCTGAGCCACCATTCGTTTGATATGTTTCTTTTAGTCCATTTGAGCATTTTGGGAACGAGTAAAGGTACCAGGTAAAGATTTTAGCAACGAATGAAGCTGAAAACAGCAAAACTCCCGTGACAGTGCTCCTTGAAGAGCTCTACCTGACAATAAAAAAGAAACAGTTTTTCCTCAACAGTACACTAACGATATATAAATCAATCTTACAGTGAACGCAGCTCTTTCTGGTTAGCAAACACCTCGTCTGGTAGGGTCAAGATAGCATTTGAAGACAAGCTCCTATTATAAAACATAACATAGTAAGAAAACGTCACGAATCACATGTAACATCTGACAACGTTTTACATTCAATATCTGAGATACTGATGTTATTTGCATATTGTGAAAAACTGTGCCCGAGGTCTTGCGTATGGCACGAGACTACTCAAGAAGGAGGACACAGTTTTTTTTTCCCAGTACGTACGAGTCTCGGCAACGAGCGAGTGATTTACACTAGATACAGAAAGATGTATTTTAAAAAAAACAGATTGATTTTTGTTGCGTTTAGCCGGTTTACTAGTTAACCGCTTGAAAAATTGTTTCCGCCCTGATATATATTGTGCGTAGTTTGAAGTTATACTGCACAAATATTTTTGTCAGTCCTGCAAATAATTTAAAATCGGAGGAGCATTTGCTAATGAAAATTGAATAACAAACATCGAGGAAATTCGTTAAATGTTTGTCATAGAAATGTCTCAAATACAGCGGCGATCAGAGTAGTAAAACCGACTGAAATTGACTTAAAATTAACTTAAAAGTGTATGGGGAGAGAAATACAGTATTTCACACGGCTACAGCACCAGCAAAAAATCCGCTGAGGAAAGGATTTTCCATGGAACCTAGAGATTATCAACAATTAACCTGAACAATCTATAGACAGAACAGATCCATTGCCTAGTCCTGCCCATTGCTCTGTGTTTTACTTACAGATATTCCAATTTTGTCAGATTGGCAAACACTCTGGCATGTAAAGATTTAATAGCGTTTGAAGACAATATCTGTGCAAATTGACAACGTCTTGTGTGAAAATACAATAATTAACAACAACAACAACATCTTTATTCCTTACATTAAATATACAAATATCACACCACCTGCAAATAGCAAGGCTAATCGAGGCAGGTGGTGTGTGGACGGCTTAAGATTTATTACGATAGTTGAAATGAAAAAAAGTACCAGAGCTACAAAAGTTGCGTCCACACTGTACGCACACTGCACTGTACCCTTTGAACTGCGTTCTCTCTTAAGATTTCGCTTGATCATAACGAGAAAACTTATTATATGCACACTCCGCTTACTAATGTACCATCCTGGGTTACTTTACGTTCCCTTAACTTTGTCTAGTTAGCAAACACTCTGTCTGGCACAGACGTGATAATATTTGAAGACGAATCATTCTAATATTACAAAGTACACAATATAATGAGAAAACGTCATGCCTAAGTTTCGTAACATCTGGCAGTGCTTTACTGACAATCATTCTGAATACAGATCACGTTAGTCTCGTAGTGGGGACAACTGTACTCGAGGTCTTGGGTACTCAAGACGAAGAGAAGAGTTTTTTCGGAAATATATATATGTCTGGATTTATGAAACGAGGTTAAGGATGGATATCAGGCACTATATGAGCGTTTTTTCCTCGCCAGAAACTATCTCCAAAGTGGACGATATAAAAATTAAAAGGAAGGTCAGTCCTTTTTTCCTTCTTTTACTCGTTTATCTTCCTTTCATTGCCGTCCTGTCTCTATTCTTCGCCCGTTTACATGGCTTGAAAGAGGCCTTAGAGTTAAGAGAAATCCAGGTGAAATAAGGGTCTTAGGGGTTGGGCTCTTTAGCACCGTTTTCATAAATCCAGACATATATATATATAAAACACAAATGAAGATAAGACACATTTTCAAAACCACCTATATTTCGACCGACTTGTCGGTCTTCTTCAGGGTGAATCAAATTATATGTATATATATAAAATTTTTCACAAGCATCCAATATGTGTAGATGTTTTCTTCATAGAACAATATATAAAACACAAATGAAGATAAGGCACACTTTCACCCTGAAGAAGACCGACAAGTCGGTCGAAATATAGGTGGTTTTGAAAGTGTGTCTTATCTTCATTTGTGTT
>JAHPZR010040778.1:0-26282 GCA_019787425.1 Platygyra sinensis | reverse complement strand
AGCTGCGCGAGTTCGATTTGAAATCTCAAGTATTAGAGACCAAACTTAGCACGATGCGAAGTTCAATTACCACTTTAGAAATCATGAGTGGATATTTTGCCCATCAAATGTGTAACAGTATTAATAAAAAAGATTTTAGATAAAGTTACAATTAACCATTGCTACGAACAGTAAACAGACCTTTTTCTTCTGACACCGAAGCCGAGCGATCGCAGGGCCGTAGCCAGAAAAAAATTTTGACTGAGGCAATGTCTATGAATAACTTATGACTGAGGCAATCAGTCCATGGTTGAGTTCTCTTCCTAGGTATTAGGTACTATAAACAACAGAAGCCAAAGAAATGACCGAGGCAAGTGCCTCGGTTGGCCTGTTACTAGCTACGGCGCTGAATGATCGGCGAAATTCGTCAAAATTTTACCGAGGCGAGTGCCTCGGTTGGCCTCATACTAGCTACGGCGCTGGATCGGGAACCCAATTTGCAGCTCTTGGCAGGTATTAGCGGACACAGCATTTTTTTTTTAAGATCGCTCAATGAAAAACGAAAAACCATTTAAGGCATTCAAGACATTAACGAATCGTCTTCTAGCCACAATAACTTAACTTATACTTGCAAAAGAGCTTACCTTAACTGCTAACTTGACTGTTAAGCTGTTGCTTGATTCACTGACAACACGTGGAGAGCGCGAAAGTACACAATTTTCCCAGGATTCTCGTCGCACCTCGACTTCTTTTAAGGACAACATGGGTTTTGTAATGAATAATTGGATTTTATTGGTATCAATTACACTAATTAATGAATTAATTTCATTCATTTCTTATTTATTGTTAGTTGATCTATTATCTATCTATTTATTAGTAGTAATTGCCTTATGCTTTTAGCGTACAAAATTAGAGGGCCCTATAGATAAAATGATGTGGAGCCTGAGGCAATCGCGAATACTTAACCCACCTCTTCTTAAAGAACTCTCATCTATCGAAATGCTGCCAATATATTCTCATTAGCTAGCACCACTCAATTCCCAGGTTAATGAGACAATTAGATGCGAGTAGCTCGATATCTTGTGCGGTCCTGTCCAAAATAGACCTTCGCGACAAATAAATAAAGTCGATATTTTCAATGCTAAATTCGCCACTATCTGCTGGCATGTAAACTCCCGTTGACATCTTCCGTATCTGGATCGTTTAAATCAGCTAGTGTAGCATGTGATCGATGAGTAGTTTGCAGTAATATGAAAGGGGGATATGTGGTTTTATGCATGCAACGGCACCATAGCTTGCACATGGGGCGGAGCCAGTAAACTAAATTGCACGAAGCGACTTCCACGCATGTTATATTTTGAAAGTAAAGCCATCCAACAAACCCGCCTACACTGAACCGTGTCCATACCGTCCAAGGGTTTAAAGGCGTATACTTAAAGGGTCCTTATTTACAAATGTATAAACAACAAAACAAGATACTTAGAGCATATGCATTATAAACTGGGTCTGGTCTCTTTCTCAGTTCTTTGTTGCTCCTTTATTTTTTTATTAAATTAACTGTAAATAGTTACTAGAGGTTAACTCGAAAACCTTACGGTTCCTTTAACCTCTAGGCTCCAATTACCTAAACTATTTTCTTAATTATTCTCTTTTTTTAACGTATAATGTAAATAACGATCCTCTGTAATTAGTCTAAGTGTGAGTTAATAAATATTGTCTTGTCTTGTTCGATTTCATAAATTTATAACTGGTGATTAATGAGTACCTCCTGCGAGACCTTAATTAAGCACGTCTGTAAAAATTTAGTATCTAGTTTCCTTGCTTGTATCAGAGATAACGCCTTTCCTAAATAATTGGGTAGTTTAAAACGATATTAAGAGCACATCATCACCGTATCTTGCAGAACTGTCTACGGCTGTTCAAGGTAAAGTGAGGTGAAGCATCGGCAGGAACGTTTAAGAACACCATTGGAGCATCTAACAATGTCACCAAGATTTACAAAGAGTTTGCTGTTTGAAATCTTTATACCCAGATACTTGCTATGACAGAAACAGAAACGGCTTGATTTCATAAATTTTACATTGTTTATTGATGAATACCAGAAATACCTTAGCCACGCCTAGAAAATTTAGAGGCGTGGGTTAACACGCTAACACGGGCTAACGAAGAGATAACACACTCGTCACAAATCCGTTAATGTACAACTTGCCGAACATCTGCCTGTGCTTAACTTGAAAAGTGGTGTGTCATTAATGCAGATACAGAATAGTTTAATGGACGAAACCGGGGAGGGGGACAGGTTTATGTGGTAGTTTAAAAATTTTAGGAGATGTTTGTCAGTGGGACACAATAGTTTAATCGTGGTTAAATTATGAGCGAAGGCACGGTTTAAATTAACCTAAGTAAAATTTCAAGAGGAAGATAGTGAAACGGTGAGCTTTCATATCCATGGCATTTCATTTTAGCAACTCCTATTTGTTATCTTAGTTGCTGTTGCTATCGTTGTTGGTCAATCGTATTAAATATGAACGACGCATACACATGGGTAAGTTAGTCTAGGTAACAATTTAAATAGAAGATAGTGAAAAGTGAGCTGTCAGATCATTTGACTTTGGCAACTCTTATTTTTTTATCTAAGTTTCTGTTGCTATCGTTGTTTGTCATGAATTAACTTTTCATACATTCTATTAAGCTCTCTTTTAATCACACCGACTAGCGGTTCATTTGTATTCGAAACTGAAGAAAGATGTTGGTTATCCGAAACATGTGTTTGCCAAGGTAGAACTGTGTGTTTCTACCTGAAAGTCATTAAATATGAACGACGCATGCACAGGGAAAATTCACCTGCATTGTGGGTAACATTTCAAATGGCGGAAGATAGTGAAAAGTGAGCTGTCACATTTCCCTTTGGCAACTGTTATTGAGTTTTCTAACTTGTTGTTATGAACGTTAAGTTATTGTTAAAGGTGCATGTAGCCTAAAGCGATCTTGTTATTATCAGTCGCATTCTCAGGGGTAAATTAACCTAAAGTAACATTTTGATTGGAAGAAAACCCAGCTGTCATATTTATTTTGGCAACTCTTACTGTTATTGTTGTTGTTTCTAACTTGTTGTTATTAGCGTTAATATGTTGTTCGGGTGCATGCAGCCCCAAGTGATCATGTTGAGCAAGAATTAATAGGAAAAAAAAACCGAACCAAAGCGTGATAACGGTGCAAAAACAGCGAGACAACAACATGATAACAACGCGACAGCAGCGAAAAAAAAAACAGCGCAATAACAATAACAAAGCGATAACAGCGTAACAACAACGCGACAACAGGGCAAAAACCGCGCCGCAGAAGGTCGAAAACATCGCGACAACAAAGTGATAACAGAGCGACAACAGTTCCACAACACTGTGGCAATAGCGCGACAGCAGTGCCAAAACAGCGCAGAAAAAGTGGAAAAACCACCCGATAACAACGCAACAACAGCGTGACAAAAGGGTGGCAACAGCGACATTAACAGCGCAACCTACATATTATTTACTAATCTACTAGCGGATTAGTCAGAATAATCTGTAATTTACACTGTTTCCCATAATTAATTGCATAAGCTTTTAGCCAATGAGAGGGCAGATGGTGACTTCAATGTATGATGTTCTGTGGTTCTTTTGCCAAACACAAACTTCTCTGGGGAGTTGGTTAGTTGGTGGTCTTATATTCAAATGATAGGTTGTGATACATAACCTCTTTGCGCGCAACTGTTGGGCGCATAGCTTTTAAAAAGAGTAATGCATAAGGAGCTTGTGTCATTTAGGTGTTTGTGATACATTGTATGTCATCATCTGTCTTCTCATTGGCTAAAAGCCTAGAGTTAATTCTAGGAAACAGTGCAACCCACAGATACTCTCCAATCTGCTAATCTCTAGGTTGCGCGCGCAATGCATGATTTCCAAGCGCAATGTCAAATTCACGGACAGCGAACTAAGAAGACGGCTTGTCCAAATTAAACTGTGTTCGGTGGGATATAGCGTTTGTCGTTATTTTCTTGAAAACAAGGTGTAATAAAAAATTATTAGATTTGGTTTTTGTGATATCCAAAATAATCAAGGTCTCGGTTAGTGATATCTGCCATCGCCTTTGGTTCGGCTGACAACACTTACCTCGACCTTGATTATTCTGGATATCACAAAAACCTCATCCAGCAATTGCTTTTAATTACTCATTTGCATCATTTTTACATCCCGTAAATCAACAAGTCACCAACCTTTGCGTCTGTAAAGATTACCGCTCATACTAGCCTTATTACGCGCGAGTTCAAAAGAACTTTTCTTAGTCTTAACTCTTCTTCCTTTGGAAGGAAAACGATGATATTTGGGTCACTTACTGATGGCATGATGACGTTTACTTTTATTATAATATTGTTTCCTATCTCTCAAAAAATTGTTCTGAAAACGGCATTCGGAACTTCTAGCAAATAGGGAACTTTTGTAACGTTGCCGTTTTTATTACCGAGGTGACTTTAAATCTTTTTTTCTAAAAGAAAGATTGCCTCGTTTCCTGTGATTTTCTACAGGTAGATTACCAAATAACTGTTCTTACTTATGTATAAGTTAGAGCAAATTTGGCTGAATAACATTGATAGAGCAACGTTTTCAAAATCAGCAAAGCAAAAATGAGGTTTTTCCGATTCGTGATTCTGTTCATTGGCATGAAGAGTCAAACACTTACACCACAGATTTTTTCTGACCGTCAAAACTCAAATTAAAATTAATGTGGTAAGCGAGAGAATCGTGTAGCATATAAATGGTAAGGCAATAGCTACATTTCGGCCAAGAAACTGGGATTAAAGCTTTTAACAAAGTGCTTACCACGAAATAGGGCACTTTTGTAACCTCCCAGCTGTAGATTCGAATGCAGCTCAGTCACCTCTAAGTGGTATTCGCTGACTAGTTGTTTGCATTGGAATGGCATGTTGAAGTATATTTCAGTGTTTGAATCGTTTTGCTGCATGAATAATTGGGAAAGCTATTCCAAAAAGAGATTAGCGTTGCAAAAGTGCCCTATTTTTCTTCTAGAGAGAGAGAGAGAGAGAGAGAGAGAGAGAGAGAGAGAGAGAGAGAGAAAAAAAAAAACTAAAAACTCCAAAAAAAGCAAAAGGAAAACGGAAAACATGAACACAGTTCGCCCGGTCTTGATAGTATTAACAACTATATAATACTTTGTATTTTTTTTGTTACAATAAGTGCGCCCAAGTAGATTGAAAATTGTTGATGATTTTGTTTTCAGGAGATTCTTCTGTTAAAATATTAAGTTTTTTTTCTTGTAGTTTTTAAAGTAATTTTAGCACTAGGTAATTTAGGTGTCCCCAATTAGCGCAAGTTGTACGCTAGAGATTTTGACACGTTAATAAAGTTCTTATCTTATCTTATCTTATCTTATCTTATCTTATCTTATCTTATCTTCTTCTCTTATCTTATCTTATCTTATCTTATCTTATCTTATCTTATCTTATCTTATCTTATCTTATCTTATCTTATCTTATCTTAGACGTGAAAGAAAGCTGTCAAAATCCAAACTATTTTTTCGTACGCTGGTGCAAAAAAATTTGATATTTTGCAAGGAGGAGAGCGTAGTTGAGCACTTGCTTATGCGGTTAATTTTTGGTGCCAACAAATACAAGATTATGCATTCATTGAGAATTAAGTTTTGCTTAAATTTTTGAAACCACCAGTCGGTGAACTGACTTCAAAACGCGGTGGCCTCGAGACAGCTGTAAAACATGTGATTGCTGGTTTGTTTTTTCAGCGTTACACAGTGGACAAGTGTCATGATCATTATTAGCTATACCAGCACGGAACAAGTTGACTAGATTAAGAACAAGGCTCTCATGAATTACTTTGTATTGAAACGTGATTAGTTTTGTATCCTTGGTGGTTGTAAAAGGAAGTAAGTGTACATTATATTTTGAGTATTTTCTTTCGTAAAACCGAAGTTAAAAATGTTGTCTTCGCACGTTAAAGAGGTAGCTATCTTACTTAGGAAAGCGGAATAGGTGGCGCGGGTAGTCAGCGGTTTTTGGCTTGATTGTTTTACTGTCAAACTCGATGAGTAAACTGATTCACAATTGATGTTAGCTTACATGTAAGCTTCTTGTTGAGACTGTATAGATGCGTACGTGTATGCCAACGAACAATTTCCTGTTTTTATGTTTTAGTCCGTTATTTTCTGGTGTTCAGCTCTGAAATTATACTAAAACAATTATATGCCTCAGGCTCGGTGAATATTGTCAAATAATCACCTCGTCTTCGGCGAAAAATTGTTAAATATGCGTCTGTCTGTCCGGTGTGAATGTATGTATGTCCGTCCACCCAACCTGCCTGCGGATTTTCCTCCAATCGGCGCCATTTTTGAATTGTGCCGGTTATGATCGTAACAGCTTCGGGCCGCCATTAAATAGGTTAACTTACAAGTTCTACGCCGGGAGCCTGGTGGCTTCGCGTTGCTAGCTGGAGATGCTTCAGTAGATTTATTGTTTAGAGAAATTTATGTCTCACAAGCCTCGCGTGTTTCTTTAGCGCGACGGGATTCGATTTTTGCGAAAAAAACCCGTGCTTGGTTTGGGTCTATCAGAGCCCAACTTTGCTGTCAGCCTTCTACTTGCCTGCCACTTTACTATGAAGGAAAGGTGAAGACTATTTTCCCCAAAACTACGTGTACGTATCCAGGAAAACAACAACTCTCCACATGGGAAGCTTCATCGATTTTAATTTCCATTTTCTAGCAGATTTTCAGACCTAAACTTCGCCTCATATGTTTTCTATATTTACCCATGTTATATCACGTGTCACACAAAGTGAGCCTGGGTTACCTATGGTAATCAAGGGGTAAGGACAAAAAAATGATCCTCTTTAGAATAGCATTGCTTCACATTTTGCTGGGTGTAATGTTAGGGAGTTGGCTACGCACCGTTTGTTACGTTCGTCTAGCGCATTGTTCAGAAGGCTGCATGCTTCATTCACAGTTGTTCAGAAAGGTTGTTTCAAATTCTCAATTATTTTCCATTCCATAGTCAACCCATATCTCTTATTTTTACGCTCTCAATTACAAGCCCGCTCTCCCATTCCCCCCCCCCCCCCCCTCCCCTAGGAATTTGACAGTATGTTTCAATAAGGTTGCAAATGCCCCGTCGTGGGACGAGCAGCTATGCCCACGGGGAGGAGCCAAAACAAGTGCAAATGCCCCACCCATAAGACAGCGTCAAAAATCTAACCAGATATTGAAAGGAAACTTTATATTGTTTCTATATAACCTTACAAGTAAAACAAATGATCCGTATTCATCAAAGAAATGTCAATAACTTACTTTCAAGGGTTTCATTATACTCCTTCTAGGCCCTCCCAACCAACGAGCAACAAATTTCCAATTTGTCCCACGAAATACATTAATAGTGCCGTTTGCTGTCCCTTCTTCCCTCAATTTTCTTTCACGGGGAAAAACCAGAATGAATTTATTGGGGTGGCGGTGGGTAACGAGTTACTTACCAATCCATGGGCACCGATCTCAGGAAAACAGGAAAACCGAATTTACACCTGTTTACACTTAAGTTCTTTACTCAGGGTCAATCCTTTTGATGTTGAATTAAGAAAGCAGGATTATGTACCGATGTAAAGTTCTTTATGATGATATAAATGGTTGAGAGGCCAAACGCGACTCCTAAATTGGCCAAGATAGGGCAGCTTTGACCTTCAAAGCTTTGGGTTTTTTTAATGTAGCTGTTCACGCGCAAGTCTGTGTATGTAGACTGTTTTGCCTGGTGTATATGCCATTGTTCGGCTTAGTTCAGGCAACGCCATGGTTTCGATCCTCCATGTGAATCTCATAAGTTACCGATATATCTAAAGTACCCTTTACGTCTGAGGTTGCTAGCGCAACTCGTACACATATGAGAATGTAAGACATTCTGCTGCTTTGAACAAACTTCTCGTGATATGTACCCTCGTGACGGATCGCAGTTGCCTGGTTTCTATTCGCTATAACAGCTAGTCAATGGCGTAATGTACTTTTCGATCCTAATTTGTCGAAGCTCGATCTTGTTACTTTGTGTTTCTTTGACGGCCGAATTTGCATATTCTGCATACTCTGCACTTCCTCTGTTTTATTCCTTGTTTAGGTTATCGCACAGAGGAATCTGACTGTTGTGACACTGGATATGTTCATTTCAGTACATGTTTATTCATTTCATTTCGTTTCGTTTAGATTCGTTTCGTTTCGCAAAAACAGTAAGCCGACTACGCTGTCAAATGCTCTACCCCAGGACAGCCCTTTGCGAACAAATTCCCCATCGCGGAAACATACTCCCTATTAAACTGGCTCTGTCACGATATTCTGAGGTAATTAATTTGACCGTGATCGACAAATATATGTTTAAATTGAGGGAAACCTGAAAATAATACTTTACAAGGGCGGAGAAACACCAATAAGAGATAATAATAATAATGTCAAAAAATAAAGTCAATGTTGTTGTTGTCAAGAAAAAAGAAATGAAATAAAATAAGCCACAAAGAGAAAAGGATGGTTAAGGATGGAGAAGATTGACACGGATTACAAACAACAAAATTAAAACGTTTAGCTTAACTTTTGAAACCCGTTTTTTATTTTTATTTTTTTTATTTTTGCCGCACACAATGAAATGCAAACATAATAAAAACGATAATAAATAGGTTAATTAATATTAAATTTAAAATCTATAAATTACTTGGGAGGAGTGACTGTGGCGGGGAAATCTCCGAGAAGCCTAGCTTATGAGGAATAGAGATTTCCCTCTACGGGCAATTTAATACAAGGCGGCACTTAAAGAAATAAAGAAAAGTCGATTATTTAGGTATATAAGTGTGTTTAAGTTAAGTGTTTTAAGTTTTACCGTGACGTAGCTCCTTTAATGCTAGGGACCTTAAAGTTGGCCATTTTGGTATTTTCGATTTACTCTTTCCATTCCTGGGCTTTCTTTTAGTTGCAGCCTATAATATGTTATATTTTAAGGAAGATTGTGATCACGTGACTCCAGCTGTGAAGGGCCTGTTCTTACATGGCTCCGAGGTTTTCGGGTAAAAATTTTAAATTTTTTAAAGTTTCTTTTGGCTCTCAATTCCCAAAAGACACTTGTATGAAAACAGAACACTACCAAGTATAGAAATTTGAATGTCCTGAAAGCCACGGAGCCACGCTAGAATATTGATATATCGAACTTAGCCTGTTGACTCATATCATTTTCTTCCAGCTCCCCTCCGTAACTTGTCACTTTTTTATAAGGCAAAAAGAATAATAAAATAAATAATAAAAAACTTTGTCAGGAGTGGGATTAATTTGAACCCACGCCTCCATTCGGAGACCAGTACACCCGCTCCCAGTATGTGCAGGGAAGGTGATTAACCTTGAGTCTGGCGCCTTAGACCGCTCGGCCATCCTGACAACTGTATGTGATGGCTACAATATCTAAATTGACCACTCCATGTGCGCTTTCCTAATATAAAGATTTTAAGAGAATACGAGAGGATAAGCCCCTCCGTAACTTGTCACTTTTTTTGATAAGGCAAATGATCAGACAAAAGAAATAACACTGGCGAGTCTTGTCAGGGGTGGGAATAGAACCCACGCTCCATTTGGAGACCAGAACGCCCGCTACCACTGTACGTGTGCTGGGAAGCCTTGCATACGGCTGAAGCGCGGGAAATTTGAATTGACCAATCAGGATTCTGCAGGCGGGAAAAACTTTACTGTCCTGACGTCAAGTTAACAAGTCAGGAAAGGCACTGAAATCAAGCCTCTTTTCTCACTGGAAATGGCATAAATATGCACAAAAAGGGATTTACAATTTCAAAAACCATATCAGATTGTAAAAAATGAAAAATATGAAAAATTTTATGCCTCCAAGCTGTTAATTTGGCGCCAAAAATGTACCGCCGGCGTTTGGCATGGCACCTCGCTCGTAGGTCGTCGAGAGTCGTCAGGTAGGCCAATTGTGTTATTTAGAACAAAATATGCTTTTCCTCGTCATATTAAGCCCGGAATCCTCAAGTTAACTACTAGCAGAGGCCACAGCAACTTACTCACTGTCTTTAGTTTTGTTAATTGCGAAGAGAAAGGCTATTATCGTGTCGTTTTGGTAGGACAGCTAAGTTTTGACTGCCGCTCGTACTGCGGGCGCAGCTGCCGTATGCAAGGGGTATTTAACCTTGAAGGGGGTAAGTTTCTAAATAAACTGTGATGCTGCGTCGGTGGGAGGATTACAAGATAATATGGTTTTACAACTGGGTTGTGATTGAGCCCCCGTAAAGAGATTCGGAAGCTGACGTTTCGCGTCTTAGCCCTTCGTCGGAGCGATTCGCTCAGTAACACGAACTCACAGCAACCCCAAGTAACTGAAATCCCTGGTAAGAAGAACCCTGGTTAACTCAAACGCTCGTTAACTCAAATCCTTGGTAGCTTACTTAGAAAGCGCTCGGTAGCGGATGGTACCACAAACTCTCGGTGGCTCAAACGTTCCGTAACAAGGACCTTTGGTAACACAAACCCTTGACAACTACAACCCTCGGTAACTCAAACCCTCGGCAACTCGAACCCTCGGTAACTCAAGCACTTGGCAACTCGAATTCTCGGTAAGTCAAACCCTTGGCCATTCGAACCCTCGGTAAGTCAAACCCTTGGTAACTCAAACCCTCGGCAACTCAAACCCTTGGTAACTCAAACAACTGGTAGCTAAAAACCTGGTTAGCTTAAACCCTCGTTAACTCAAACCCTCGATAACTCGAACTCTCGATAACTCGAACTCTCGGTAACTCAGCCCCTCGATTTCTCAAACCCTCGATAACTGAAACTCTTGGTAACTAAAACCCTCCGTAACTCAGACCCTTGGCCGTAACTCGAACCCTCAGCAACTCAGACCCTTGGTAACTCAAACAATAGCCCTTTTCACGGTTAATTTTTCTCATTTGCATTACAATGTAATCCAACGTGGATGTGAGGCAATTTCGGGCTAAAACTACAAAATAGCCCGAAATTGCCTCACATACATGCTAGATTTTATTGTAATGGAAATGATCAAGGTTAACCGTGAAAAGGGGCTATTGGTAGCTAAAAACCTTGCTAACTCAAACCCTCGGTAACTCAACCCCTCGGCAACTCAAACTCTCGATAACTCGAACAACGATAGACTCCCCAGAAAAAAATAGCCATAAAAAGCGAGATTGTCAGGAGTGGGATTTGAACCCACGCCTCCATTAGGAGACCAGAACGCCCGCTCCCATTATGTGCTGGGAAGGTGATGAACCTTGAGTCTGGCGCCTTAGACCGCTCGGCCATCCTGAAAACTGTATGTGATAGCTACAATATCTAAATTGACCATTCCATGTACGCTTTCCTGATATATAAATTTTATCAGAAAACGAGAGAATAAGCTCCTCCTTAACTTGTCACTTATTTTGATAAGGCAAATGATCAGACAAAAGAAATAAAACGTGGGAGGATTACAGTATGATATGGTTTTACAACTGGGTTGTGATTTAGCCACCGTAAAGAGATTCGGAAGCTGACGTTTCGAGCCTTAGCCTTTCGTCGGAGCAATTCGCTCATTAACACAAACTCAGAGCAACCGAAAGTAACTGCGATCTCTGGTTAACTCAAACGCTAGATAACTCAAATCCTTGGTAGCTTACTTAGAAAGCGCTCGGTAATGGATGGTAACACAAACCCTCGGTGGCTCAAACCTTTCGTAACAAGAACTCTTATTAACACAAACCCTCGATAACTACAACCCTCAGTAACTCAATCCCTTGGTAACTCAAACCCTCGGCAACTCCAACCCTCGATGACTCAAGCCCTTGGCAACTCGAGCGCTCGGTAAGTCAATCCCTCGATAACTTGAACTCTAGGTAACTAAAACACTCCGTAACTCGAACCCTCAACTACCCCAACCCTCCATAACTTGAACCCTCGGCCGTAACTCTAACCCTTGGGGACTCGAACTCTCGGTAACTCGAACAAGGATAGATAAAGAAAAAAAAAATAGTGATAAAAAAAACGGACATTGTCAGGAGTGGGACTCGAACCCACGCCTCCATTCGGAGACCAGAACGCCCGTTCTCACTGTGTGCTAGGAAGGCATTTAACCTTGAGTCTGGTGCCTTAGATCGCTCGGCCATTCTGACAATTGTATGTGATGGCTACAATATCTAAATTGAGGACTCCATGTGCGCTTTCCTGATATATAGATTTTAAGAGAAAACGAGAGGATAGGCCCTTCCGTAACTTGGCACTTTTTTTGATAAGGCAAATGATCAGAAACAAGAAATAACACATATTGTCAGGAGTGGGAATAGATCCCACGCCTCCATTTGCAGACCAGAACGCCCGCTCTCACTGAACGTGTGCTGGGAAGGTATTTAACCTTGAAGGGGGTAAGTTTCTAAAGAAACTGCGGTGCTGCGTCGGTGGGAGGATTACAAGATAATATGGTTTTATCAACTGGATTTAAAATGTGATTTAGCCACTGTAAAGAGATTCGAAAGCTGAAATTTCGAGCGTTAGCCCTTCGACGGAACGATTCGCTCAGTAACACTTATTATTATATTAACACGAACTCATAGCAACCCTAAGCAACTGAAATCCCCGGTAACAAGAACCCTGGCTAACTCAAACTCTTCGTAGCTTACGTAGAATGCGCACGGTAGTGGATGGCAACTCAAACCCCCGGTAGCTCAAACCTTCCGCAACAAGAACCCTCGGTAACACAACCTTCGGTAGCTAAAGTAGAAAGCGTTCAGTCGTTGCTGGTAACTCAAACCCTCGCTACGATAACTCAAACTCTCGGTAGCTCCCGGCAACCCTCGGTAACTCAAACCAGTAGAAACTAGAAGCCTCCATAACCCAAACCCATGGTAACTCAAACCTTCAGTATCTAAAACCCTCGGTAACTCAAACCCACGATAACTCAAATTTTCGGTAACTCAAGCCCTCGATAACTCAAACCCTCGGAAACTCAAACCCTCGGAAACTCAAACCCTCGGTAACTCAAAACCCTCGATAACCCTAATCCTCGGTAATTCAAACCCTCGATAACTCAAACCCTCGGTAACTCAAACCCTCGATAACCCAAATCCTCGGTAACTCAAACCCTCGGTAACTCAAACCCTCGGAAACTCAAACCCTCGGAAACTCAAACCATCGGAAACTCAAACACTCGGTAACTCAAACCCTCGGTAACTCAAACTCTCGGTAAACTCAAACTCTCGGTAACTCAAACCCTCAATAACTCAAACCCTCGGAAACTCAAACACTCGATAACTCAAACCCTCGGTAACTCAAACCCTCGGTAACTCAAATCCTTGGTAACTCAAAACCTCGTAACCAAACCCTCGGTAACTCAAGCCCTTTGGTAACTCAAACCTTCTTGCTTCTGTAAACTCAAATCCTCGGCAACTGGAACACTCGACAACTAGAACCCACGGTAAATCGAAACCCCCGGCAACTCAAACCCTTAATAACTCAAACAATCGGTAGCTAAAACCTTGGTAGCTCAACCCTCGGTAACTCGAACCCTCGATAACTCAAAACCCGCGGTAACTCAAAACGCTCCGTAACTCAAATTTTAAATCCTCAGTAACTCCAACCCACGCTAACGCATACCTTTAGTAGCTTGAGCCCTTCAAGGTTAAATACCTTCCCAGCACACGTTCAGTGAGAGCGGGCGTTCTGGTCTGCAAATGGAGGCGTGGGATCTATTCCCACTCCTGACAATATGTGTTATTTCTTGTTTCTGATCATTTGCCTTATCAAAAAAAGTGCCAAGTTACGGAAGGGCCTATCCTCTCGTTTTCTCTTAAAATCTATATATCAGGAAAGCGCACATGGAGTCCTCAATTTAGATATTGTAGCCATCACATACAATTGTCAGAATGGCCGAGCGATCTAAGGCACCAGACTCAAGGTTAAATGCCTTCCTAGCACACAGTGAGAACGGGCGTTCTGGTCTCCGAATGGAGGCGTGGGTTCGAGTCCCACTCCTGACAATGTCCGTTTTTTTTATCACTATTTTTTTTTTCTTTATCTATCCTTGTTCGAGTTACCGAGAGTTCGAGTCCCCAAGGGTTAGAGTTACGGCCGAGGGTTCAAGTTATGGAGGGTTGGGGTAGTTGAGGGTTCGAGTTACGGAGTGTTTTAGTTACCTAGAGTTCAAGTTATCGAGGGATTGACTTACCGAGCGCTCGAGTTGCCAAGGGCTTGAGTCATCGAGGGTTGGAGTTGCCGAGGGTTTGAGTTACCAAGGGATTGAGTTACTGAGGGTTGTAGTTATCGAGGGTTTGTGTTAATAAGAGTTCTTGTTACGAAAGGTTTGAGCCACCGAGGGTTTGTGTTACCATCCATTACCGAGCGCTTTCTAAGTAAGCTACCAAGGATTTGAGTTATCTAGCGTTTGAGTTAACCAGAGATCGCAGTTACTTTCGGTTGCTCTGAGTTTGTGTTAATGAGCGAATTGCTCCGACGAAAGGCTAAGGCTCGAAACGTCAGCTTCCGAATCTCTTTACGGTGGCTAAATCACAACCCAGTTGTAAAACCATATCATACTGTAATCCTCCCACGTTTTATTTCTTTTGTCTGATCATTTGCCTTATCAAAATAAGTGACAAGTTAAGGAGGAGCTTATTCTCTCGTTTTCTGATAAAATTTATATATCAGGAAAGCGTACATGGAATGGTCAATTTAGATATTGTAGCTATCACATACAGTTTTCAGGATGGCCGAGCGGTCTAAGGCGCCAGACTCAAGGTTCATCACCTTCCCAGCACATAATGGGAGCGGGCGTTCTGGTCTCCTAATGGAGGCGTGGGTTCAAATCCCACTCCTGACAATCTCGCTTTTTATGGCTATTTTTTTCTGGGGAGTCTATCGTTGTTCGAGTTATCGAGAGTTTGAGTTGCCGAGGGGTTGAGTTACCGAGGGTTTGAGTTAGCAAGGTTTTTAGCTACCAATAGCCCCTTTTCACGGTTAACCTTGATCATTTCCATTACAATAAAATCTAGCATGTATGTGAGGCAATTTCGGGCTATTTTGTAGTTTTAGCCCGAAATTGCCTCACATCCACGTTGGATTACATTGTAATGCAAATGAGAAAAATTAACCGTGAAAAGGGCTATTGTTTGAGTTACCAAGGGTCTGAGTTGCTGAGGGTTCGAGTTACGGCCAAGGGTCTGAGTTACGGAGGGTTTTAGTTACCAAGAGTTTCAGTTATCGAGGGTTTGAGAAATCGAGGGGCTGAGTTACCGAGAGTTCGAGTTATCGAGAGTTCGAGTTATCGAGGGTTTGAGTTAACGAGGGTTTAAGCTAACCAGGTTTTTAGCTACCAGTTGTTTGAGTTACCAAGGGTTTGAGTTGCCGAGGGTTTGAGTTACCAAGGGTTTGACTTACCGAGGGTTCGAATGGCCAAGGGTTTGACTTACCGAGAATTCGAGTTGCCAAGTGCTTGAGTTACCGAGGGTTCGAGTTGCCGAGGGTTTGAGTTACCGAGGGTTGTAGTTGTCAAGGGTTTGTGTTACCAAAGGTCCTTGTTACGGAACGTTTGAGCCACCGAGAGTTTGTGGTACCATCCGCTACCGAGCGCTTTCTAAGTAAGCTACCAAGGATTTGAGTTAACGAGCGTTTGAGTTAACCAGGGTTCTTCTTACCAGGGATTTCAGTTACTTGGGGTTGCTGTGAGTTCGTGTTACTGAGCGAATCGCTCCGACGAAGGGCTAAGACGCGAAACGTCAGCTTCCGAATCTCTTTACGGGGGCTCAATCACAACCCAGTTGTAAAACCATATTATCTTGTAATCCTCCCACCGACGCAGCATCACAGTTTATTTAGAAACTTACCCCCTTCAAGGTTAAATACCCCTTGCATACGGCAGCTGCGCCCGCAGTACGAGCGGCAGTCAAAACTTAGCTGTCCTACCAAAACGACACGATAATAGCCTTTCTCTTCGCAATTAACAAAACTAAAGACAGTGAGTAAGTTGCTGTGGCCTCTGCTAGTAGTTAACTTGAGGATTCCGGGCTTAATATGACGAGGAAAAGCATATTTTGTTCTAAATAACACAATTGGCCTACCTGACGACTCTCGACGACCTACGAGCGAGGTGCCATGCCAAACGCCGGCGGTACATTTTTGGCGCCAAATTAACAGCTTGGAGGCATAAAATTTTTCATATTTTTCATTTTTTACAATCTGATATGGTTTTTGAAATTGTAAATCCCTTTTTGTGCATATTTATGCCATTTCCAGTGAGAAAAGAGGCTTGATTTCAGTGCCTTTCCTGACTTGTTAACTTGACGTCAGGACAGTAAAGTTTTTCCCGCCTGCAGAATCCTGATTGGTCAATTCAAATTTCCCGCGCTTCAGCCGTATGCAAGGCTTCCCAGCACACGTACAGTGGTAGCGGGCGTTCTGGTCTCCAAATGGAGCGTGGGTTCTATTCCCACCCCTGACAAGACTCGCCAGTGTTATTTCTTTTGTCTGATCATTTGCCTTATCAAAAAAAGTGACAAGTTACGGAGGGGCTTATCCTCTCGTATTCTCTTAAAATCTTTATATTAGGAAAGCGCACATGGAGTGGTCAATTTAGATATTGTAGCCATCACATACAGTTGTCAGGATGGCCGAGCGGTCTAAGGCGCCAGACTCAAGGTTAATCACCTTCCCTGCACATACTGGGAGCGGGTGTACTGGTCTCCGAATGGAGGCGTGGGTTCAAATTAATCCCACTCCTGACAAAGTTTTTTATTATTTATTTTATTATTCTTTTTGCCTTATAAAAAAGTGACAAGTTACGGAGGGGAGCTGGAAGAAAATGATATGAGTCAACAGGCTAAGTTCGATATATCAATATTCTAGCGTGGCTCCGTGGCTTTCAGGACATTCAAATTTCTATACTTGGTAGTGTTCTGTTTTCATACAAGTGTCTTTTGGGAATTGAGAGCCAAAAGAAACTTTAAAAAATTTAAAATTTTTACCCGAAAACCTCGGAGCCATGTAAGAACAGGCCCTTCACAGCTGGAGTCACGTGATCACAATCTTCCTTAAAATATAACATATTATAGGCTGCAACTAAAAGAAAGCCCAGGAATGGAAAGAGTAAATCGAAAATACCAAAATGGCCAACTTTAAGGTCCCTAGCATTAAAGGAGCTACGTCACGGTAAAACTTAAAACACTTAACTTAAACACACTTATATACCTAAATAATCGACTTTTCTTTATTTCTTTAAGTGCCGCCTTGTATTAAATTGCCCGTAGAGGGAAATCTCTATTCCTCATAAGCTAGGCTTCTCGGAGATTTCCCCGCCACAGTCACTCCTCCCAAGTAATTTATAGATTTTAAATTTAATATTAATTAACCTATTTATTATCGTTTTTATTATGTTTGCATTTCATTGTGTGCGGCAAAAATAAAAAAAATAAAAATAAAAAACGGGTTTCAAAAGTTAAGCTAAACGTTTTAATTTTGTTGTTTGTAATCCGTGTCAATCTTCTCCATCCTTAACCATCCTTTTCTCTTTGTGGCTTATTTTATTTCATTTCTTTTTTCTTGACAACAACAACATTGACTTTATTTTTTGACATTATTATTATTATCTCTTATTGGTGTTTCTCCGCCCTTGTAAAGTATTATTTTCAGGTTTCCCTCAATTTAAACATATATTTGTCGATCACGGTCAAATTAATTACCTCAGAATATCGTGACAGAGCCAGTTTAATAGGGAGTATGTTTCCGCGATGGGGAATTTGTTCGCAAAGGGCTGTCCTGGGGTAGAGCATTTGACAGCGTAGTCGGCTTACTGTTTTTGCGAAACGAAACGAATCTAAACGAAACGAAATGAAATGAATAAACATGTACTGAAATGAACATATCCAGTGTCACAACAGTCAGATTCCTCTGTGCGATAACCTAAACAAGGAATAAAACAGAGGAAGTGCAGAGTATGCAGAATATGCAAATTCGGCCGTCAAAGAAACACAAAGTAACAAGATCGAGCTTCGACAAATTAGGATCGAAAAGTACATTACGCCATTGACTAGCTGTTATAGCGAATAGAAACCAGGCAACTGCGATCCGTCACGAGGGTACATATCACGAGAAGTTTGTTCAAAGCAGCAGAATGTCTTACATTCTCATATGTGTACGAGTTGCGCTAGCAACCTCAGACGTAAAGGGTACTTTAGATATATCGGTAACTTATGAGATTCACATGGAGGATCGAAACCATGGCGTTGCCTGAACTAAGCCGAACAATGGCATATACACCAGGCAAAACAGTCTACATACACAGACTTGCGCGTGAACAGCTACATTAAAAAAACCCAAAGCTTTGAAGGTCAAAGCTGCCCTATCTTGGCCAATTTAGGAGTCGCGTTTGGCCTCTCAACCATTTATATCATCATAAAGAACTTTACATCGGTACATAATCCTGCTTTCTTAATTCAACATCAAAAGGATTGACCCTGAGTAAAGAACTTAAGTGTAAACAGGTGTAAATTCGGTTTTCCTGTTTTCCTGAGATCGGTGCCCATGGATTGGTAAGTAACTCGTTACCCACCGCCACCCCAATAAATTCATTCTGGTTTTTCCCCGTGAAAGAAAATTGAGGGAAGAAGGGACAGCAAACGGCACTATTAATGTATTTCGTGGGACAAATTGGAAATTTGTTGCTCGTTGGTTGGGAGGGCCTAGAAGGAGTATAATGAAACCCTTGAAAGTAAGTTATTGACATTTCTTTGATGAATACGGATCATTTGTTTTACTTGTAAGGTTATATAGAAACAATATAAAGTTTCCTTTCAATATCTGGTTAGATTTTTGACGCTGTCTTATGGGTGGGGCATTTGCACTTGTTTTGGCTCCTCCCCGTGGGCATAGCTGCTCGTCCCACGACGGGGCATTTGCAACCTTATTGAAACATACTGTCAAATTCCTAGGGGAGGGGGGGGGGGGGGGGAATGGGAGAGCGGGCTTGTAATTGAGAGCGTAAAAATAAGAGATATGGGTTGACTATGGAATGGAAAATAATTGAGAATTTGAAACAACCTTTCTGAACAACTGTGAATGAAGCATGCAGCCTTCTGAACAATGCGCTAGACGAACGTAACAAACGGTGCGTAGCCAACTCCCTAACATTACACCCAGCAAAATGTGAAGCAATGCTATTCTAAAGAGGATCATTTTTTTGTCCTTACCCCTTGATTACCATAGGTAACCCAGGCTCACTTTGTGTGACACGTGATATAACATGGGTAAATATAGAAAACATATGAGGCGAAGTTTAGGTCTGAAAATCTGCTAGAAAATGGAAATTAAAATCGATGAAGCTTCCCATGTGGAGAGTTGTTGTTTTCCTGGATACGTACACGTAGTTTTGGGGAAAATAGTCTTCACCTTTCCTTCATAGTAAAGTGGCAGGCAAGTAGAAGGCTGACAGCAAAGTTGGGCTCTGATAGACCCAAACCAAGCACGGGTTTTTTTCGCAAAAATCGAATCCCGTCGCGCTAAAGAAACACGCGAGGCTTGTGAGACATAAATTTCTCTAAACAATAAATCTACTGAAGCATCTCCAGCTAGCAACGCGAAGCCACCAGGCTCCCGGCGTAGAACTTGTAAGTTAACCTATTTAATGGCGGCCCGAAGCTGTTACGATCATAACCGGCACAATTCAAAAATGGCGCCGATTGGAGGAAAATCCGCAGGCAGGTTGGGTGGACGGACATACATACATTCACACCGGACAGACAGACGCATATTTAACAATTTTTCGCCGAAGACGAGGTGATTATTTGACAATATTCACCGAGCCTGAGGCATATAATTGTTTTAGTATAATTTCAGAGCTGAACACCAGAAAATAACGGACTAAAACATAAAAACAGGAAATTGTTCGTTGGCATACACGTACGCATCTATACAGTCTCAACAAGAAGCTTACATGTAAGCTAACATCAATTGTGAATCAGTTTACTCATCGAGTTTGACAGTAAAACAATCAAGCCAAAAACCGCTGACTACCCGCGCCACCTATTCCGCTTTCCTAAGTAAGATAGCTACCTCTTTAACGTGCGAAGACAACATTTTTAACTTCGGTTTTACGAAAGAAAATACTCAAAATATAATGTACACTTACTTCCTTTTACAACCACCAAGGATACAAAACTAATCACGTTTCAATACAAAGTAATTCATGAGAGCCTTGTTCTTAATCTAGTCAACTTGTTCCGTGCTGGTATAGCTAATAATGATCATGACACTTGTCCACTGTGTAACGCTGAAAAAACAAACCAGCAATCACATGTTTTACAGCTGTCTCGAGGCCACCGCGTTTTGAAGTCAGTTCACCGACTGGTGGTTTCAAAAATTTAAGCAAAACTTAATTCTCAATGAATGCATAATCTTGTATTTGTTGGCACCAAAAATTAACCGCATAAGCAAGTGCTCAACTACGCTCTCCTCCTTGCAAAATATCAAATTTTTTTTGCACCAGCGTACGAAAAAATAGTTTGGATTTTGACAGCTTTCTTTCACGTCTAAGATAAGATAAGATAAGATAAGATAAGATAAGATAAGATAAGATAAGATAAGATAAGATAAGATAAGATAAGATAAGAGAAGAAGATAAGATAAGATAAGATAAGATAAGATAAGATAAGATAAGATAAGAACTTTATTAACGTGTCAAAATCTCTAGCGTACAACTTGCGCTAATTGGGGACACCTAAATTACCTAGTGCTAAAATTACTTTAAAAACTACAAGAAAAAAAACTTAATATTTTAACAGAAGAATCTCCTGAAAACAAAATCATCAACAATTTTCAATCTACTTGGGCGCACTTATTGTAACAAAAAAAATACAAAGTATTATATAGTTGTTAATACTATCAAGACCGGGCGAACTGTGTTCATGTTTTCCGTTTTCCTTTTGCTTTTTTTGGAGTTTTTAGTTTTTTTTTTTCTCTCTCTCTCTCTCTCTCTCTCTCCTCTCTCTCTCTCTCTCTCTCTCTAGAAGAAAAATAGGGCACTTTTGCAACGCTAATCTCTTTTTGGAATAGCTTTCCCAATTATTCATGCAGCAAAACGATTCAAACACTGAAATATACTTCAACATGCCATTCCAATGCAAACAACTAGTCAGCGAATACCACTTAGAGGTGACTGAGCTGCATTCGAATCTACAGCTGGGAGGTTACAAAAGTGCCCTATTTCGTGGTAAGCACTTTGTTAAAAGATTTAATCCCAGTTTCTTGGCCGAAATGTAGCTATTGCCTTACCATTTATATGCTACACGATTCTCTCGCTTACCACATTAATTTTAATTTGAGTTTTGACGGTCAGAAAAAATCTGTGGTGTAAGTGTTTGACTCTTCATGCCAATGAACAGAATCACGAATCGGAAAAACCTCATTTTTGCTTTGCTGATTTTGAAAACGTTGCTCTATCAATGTTATTCAGCCAAATTTGCTCTAACTTATACATAAGTAAGAACAGTTATTTGGTAATCTACTTGTAGAAAATCACAGGAAACGAGGCAATCTTTCTTTTAGAAAAAAAGATTTAAAGTCACCTCGGTAATAAAAACGGCAACGTTACAAAAGTTCCCTATTTGCTAGAAGTTCCGAATGCCGTTTTCAGAACAATTTTTTGAGAGATAGGAAACAATATTATAATAAAAGTAAACGTCATAATGCCATCAGTAAGTGACCCAAATATCATCGTTTTCCTTCCAAAGGAAGAAGAGTTAAGACTAAGAAAAGTTTCTTTTGAACTCGCGCGTAATAAGGCTAGTATGAGCGGTAATCTTTACAGACGCAAAGGTTGGTGACTTGTTGATTTACGAGATGTAAAAATGATGCAAATGAGTAATTAAAAGCAATTGCTGGATGAGGTTTTTGTGATATCCAGAATAATCAAGGTCGAGGTAAGTGTTGTCAGCCGAACCAAAGGCGATGGCAGAATATCACTAACCGAGACCTTGATTATTTTGGATATCACAAAAACCAAATCTAATAATTTTTTATTACACCTTGTTTTCAAGAAAATAACGACAAACGCTATATCCCACCGAACACAGTTAATTTGGACAAGCCGTCTTCTTAGTTCGCTGTCCGTGAATTTGACATTGCGCTTGGAAATCATGCATTGCGCGCGCAACCTAGAGATTAGCAGATTGGAGAGTATCTGTGGGTTGCACTGTTTCCTAGAATTAACTCTAGGCTTTTAGCCAATGAGAAGACAGATGATGAACATACAATGTGTCACAAACACCTAAATGACACAAAGCTCCTTATGACATTACTACTTTTTAAAAGCGATGCGCGCAAACCAGTGGCGCGCAAAGAGGTTATGTATCACAACTATCATTTGAATATAAGTGACCACCAACTAACCAAACTCCCCAGAGAAGGTTGCGTTTGGCAAAAGAACCACAGAACATCATACATTGAAGGTGGGGTTCAAAAACCCCAGCTGCCCTCTCATTGGCTAAAAGCTTATGCAATTAATTATGGGAAAAACCAGTGTAAATTACAGATTATTCTGGACTAATCCGGCATAGTTAGATCAGTAAATAATATGTTAGGTTGCGCAATGTTAATGTCGCTGTTGCCACCCTTTTGTCACGCTGTTGTTGCGTTGTTATCGGGTGGTTTTTCCACTTTTTCTGCGCTGTTTTGGCACTGCTGGTCGCGGCTAATTGCCACAGTGTTGATGGAACTGTTGTCGCTCTTGTTATCACTTTGTTGTCGCGATGTTTTCGAGCTTCTGGCGGCGCGGTTTTTGCCCTGTGTGTTCGCGTTGTTGTTTACGCTGTTATTCGCTTTGTTAGGGTTATTGCGCTGTTTTTTTTTTCGCTGCTGTCGCGTTGCGTCTATCATGTAGTTGTCCCGCTGTTTTTGCACCGTTTATCACGCTTTGGTTCGCTTTTTTTTCCTATTAATTTCTTGCTCAACATGATCACCTCTGGGGCTGCAGGCACCCGAACAAAACATATTAACGCTAATAACAACAAGTTAGAGAACAACACCAATACCAGTAAGAGATTGCCAAAACTAAAATTATGACAGGCCTGGGTTGTTTTCTTCCAATCAAAATGTTACTTTAGGTTAATTTACCCCTGGAAAATGCGACATGAAAATAAACAATATTCGCTTTAGGGTACATTGCATTTTAACAATAACTTAACGTTCATAACAACAAAGTTGGAAAACTCAAATAACAGTTGCCCAAAGGGAAATGTAGACAGCTCACGTTTCACTATCTTCCGCCATTGATTTGAAATGTTACCCACAATGCAGGTGAATTTTCCCTGTGCATGCGTCGTTCATATTTAATGACTTTCAGGTAGAAACACACACAGTTCTACCTTGGCAAAACACATGTTTTCGGATAACACCAACCATCTTTCTTCAGTTTCGAATACAAATGAACCGCTAGTCGTGTGTGATTTACAAAGAGAGCTTAATAAGAATGTATGAAAAGTTAATTCATGACAAACAACCGATAGCAACAGAAAACTGAGATAAAAAAATAAGAGTTGCCAAAGTCAAAGGATCTGAGAGCTCACGCTTTCACTATCTTCTATTTAAATTGTTAACCTAGACTAAACTTTACCCATGTGTATGCGTCGTTCATATTTAATACGATTGACCCACAATCCCCCTCTCTCTCTCCTCTCTCGATAGCAACAGCCACTAAGATCAACAAACAGGAGTGGCTAAAAGGACAAGTGCCATGGAATATGAAAGGCTTTCACGAGGTTTCACTATCTTCCTCTTGAAATGTTTACTTAGGTTAATTTAAACCGTGCTTCGCTCATAATTTAACCCCCCCCCCCCCCCCCCCCGATTAAACTATTGGTCCACTGACAACATCTCTAAAAATTTTTAAACGACCACATAAACCTTCGGTTCGTCCATTAAACTATTCTGGTGATCTGCATTAAATGACACACCACTTTTCAAGTTAAGCACAGGCAGATGTTCGCAATTTGTAGTCATTAACGGATTTGAGACGAGTGTGTTATCTCTTCGTTAGCCACGTGTTAGCGTGTTAACCACGCCTCTAAATTTTTAGGCGTGGCTAAGGTATTTCTGGTTTGATTCATCAATAAACAATGTAAAATTTATGAAATCAAGCCGTTTCTGTTTCTGTCATTAGCAAGTATCTGGGTATAAAGATTTCAAACAGCAACTCTTTGTAAATCTTGGTGACATTGTTAGATGCTCCAATGGTGTTCTTAAACGTTCCTGCCGATGCTTACACCTCACTTTACCTTGAACAGCCGTAGACAGTTCTGCAAGATACGGTGATGATGTGCTCTTAATATCGTTTTAAACCTACCCAATTATTTAGGAAAGGCGTTATCTCTGATACAAGCAAGGAAACTAGATACTAAATTTTTACAGACGTGGCTTAATAAGGTCTCGCAGGAGGTACTCATTAATCAACAGTTATAAAATTTATGAAATCGACAAGACAAGACAATATTTATTAACTCACACTTAGACTAATTACAGAGGATCGTTATTTACATTATACGTTAAAAAAAGAGGAATAATTAAGAAAATAGTTTAGGTAATTGGAGCCTAGAGGTTAAAGGAACCGTAAGGTTTTCGAGTTAACCTTTAGTAACTATTTACAGTTAATTTTAATAAAAAAATAAAGGAGCAACAAAGAACTGAGAAAGAGACCAGACCCAGTTTATAATGCATATGCTCTAAGTATCATGTTTTGTTGTTTATAAACTATTTGTTAAATAAGGACCCTTTAAGTATGACTGCCTTTAAACCCCTGGAAGCGATATGACACGGTTCATTGTAGTGCGTGTTGTGTGGATGCTAGCTCAAATATTAACATGCGTGGAAGTCGCTTCGTGCAATTTAGTTTACTGGCTCGCGCCCATGTGCAAGCTATGGTGCGTTGCCATGCATAAAACACATATCCACCCTTTCCTATTACTGCAAACTACTCATGATCACATGCTACACTAGCTTGATTTAAACGAATCCCAGATACGGAAGATTGTCAACGGGAGTTTACATGCCATGCAGGATAGTGGCGAATTTAGCAATGAAAATATCGACTTTATTTATTTGTCGCGAAGGTCTATTTTGGACAGACCGACCAAGATATCTAGCTACTCGCATCTAATTGTCTCATTAACCTTGGAAATTGAGTGGTGCATAGCAATGAGAAAATATTGGCAGACATGTCGATAGATCGAGAATGTTCTTTAAGAAGAGGTGGTTAAGTATTCGCGATTGCCCTCAGCTCCACATCATTTAATCTATAGGGCCCTACTAATTTTTGTACTCTAAAAGCATAAGGCAATTACTCACTAATAAATAGATAGATAATAGATAACTAACAATAAATAAGAAAATGATGAATGAATTAATTAATTAATAGTTAACTGATAAATAAATCAATTAATTATCAAAACCCCATGTTGTCCTTAAAAGAAGTCGAGGTGCGACGAGAATCCTGGGAAAATTGTGTACTTTCGCGCTCTCCACGTGTTGTCAGTGAATCAAGCAAACAGCTTAACAGTCAAGTTAGCAGTTAAGGTAAGCTTCTTTTGGCAAGTATAAGTTAAGTTATTGTGGCTAGAAGACGATTCGTTTAATGGTCTTGAATGGCCTTAAATGGTTTTTCGTTTTTCATTGAGCGTCTTAAAAAAAAAATGCTGTGTCCGCTAATACCTGCCAAGAGCTGCAAATTGGGTTCCCGATCCAGCGCCGTAGCTAGTATGAGGCCAACCGAGGCACTCGCCTCGGTAAAATTTTGACGAATTTCGCCGATCATTCAGCGCCGTAGCTAGTAATAGGCCAACCGAGGCACTTGCCTCGGTCATTTCTTTGGCTTCTGTTGTTTATAGTACCTAATACCTAGGAAGAGAACTCAACCATGGACTGATTGCCTCAGTCATAAGTTATTCATAGACATTGCCTCAGTCAAAATTTTTTCTGGCTACGGCCCTGCGATCGCTCGGCTTCGGTGTCAGAAGAAAAAGGTCTGTTTACTGTTCGTAGCAATGGTTAATTGTAACTTTATCTAAAATTTTTTTATTAATACTGTTACACATTTGATGGGCAAAATATCCACTCATGATTTCTAAAGTGGTAATTGAACTTCGCATCGTGCTAAGTTTGGTCTCTAATACTTGAGATTTCAAATCGAACTCGCGCAGCTGTGCGCTTGTTCGATTTTGAAATCACGCGGATGATTTCAGTCCAAATTGGACTCC
>JAHPZR010040773.1:0-11720 GCA_019787425.1 Platygyra sinensis | reverse complement strand
TTTCATTCATAAGAGCAAAACAGATTATATAAGATAAGTTCTGTGTTCTTAAAAAGTACTAAATATAAACATTTTCAAACTTCAAACACAGCTATTGTTGTTTATAATCCAACAAATATTTCTGCTCGCATGCGATTGGTCTAAACACATCACATAACCGAATATTCTCCACCTAAAACTGGGGAATATCCGAGAATATTCCCCAATTTTCAAAACTGCGCACATTGCAAAAAAGATTTGAAGCGTAATAAACACAGTCTCGGAAACTGTTCGCTTCTTGGAACAGATAATATCCGCGGACAAAATTATATTCAAGCATATGTTTGCTCCAAATGGAAATGAAATGGGAAAATTTTCGTATGTTCTCCAGCCTTCATAACCAGTCCCCTCTATTAACTATGGCAAATAAAAAATTTATTTTATTAATTAAATAATTTATTTAAATATTCAATTTAAATTAAAACTTCCAACTGAAGATGATTCAGCATATTAATTTAGGATTTTAACTTTCTCTCAAGCAATGGTAAAAGTGATTACCAGAACTTCATTCAAAGGGAATCACGTAAAAAGGACTCTTAAAATGAATTTCATGAATTTCATGCAATAATGTGGACGCATTGACGTCACAACTTACCTTTGATGTTGGAGTATCTGGCGAACACGTATTGACTGAGAGGTCTATAAATATGCTTTAAAGCCCAGGAACTGGACTATCAACTACGGAGAATCATTTAAACGTCGTAAGACCGACCACAGTGAAGTCAGTTGTGGTTATTCATAACCATAATGAGGTTAAAATGAAAAGCAACCAAAGTTCAAATGCATAAGCGCGCCCAAGTGTACTGAAACCCTTCGATTATGAAACAGCGTTGACGTGGTCAGCGTACGCCAATTCAAGCAAGACATGTTTCGTGTAATAATGTGTCAGAGTTCTCGAGCAAAACGTTGCTAAGGCAATGTCGCAACACCGTTGAAAGAAGCTGAGAGAGCAGAACGTGCAGGGTCGTAAAGCGCTCAATATGCCAGCTATAACGTCAAAACGACCAAAATATTACACGCCAAATGAAGTCAATATCCACAACACCCTGAAGGATCTATGGGTATCATTTTTAGGCAAAGTCTACGACCTAACACCGATGTGCGAGAAACACGCAGGCAAGTGAAGTGTCAGACATAAATATGCCAACGAAGCAGGTCTAAGCTCCATGTAAGCTGAACTTTTGTGGTGTAGTATTTTTTGTTACGTGGTGCGCTTGAAATTATCTTTTTGAAACCGTCTTTACATGGGCATGCTTCAGAAAAGCATATTTTCTGACCAAATATTGGAGAATTTATTACCAAATTAAAGCTTGCATTACATGTACTGTTATGTTATTAATGCCACCACCTGAAAGCTTGAGTTGTAAACGGTAGACTTGTATATTGATCAGTACTCATATTGACAAATGTTTAATCATTTGTGATGTTACAGTTGTGTATGTTTATAACAAAATACTTTAGGTGATGTTCTTTTGAAGCCGATCATCGAAGCTGCAGGAAAAGACATCACACATTGGTTTGATAAGAAGACAAAAGATGTAAGCTCTCATTCCCTGCATATTTAATTAATTTTTAACAAATTAAACCATGTCATGTTAGTAAAGTGGTTTCTTTTCCATCATTTCCAGTCCATTTATTCAAGTTAGGTTATTTTTCAACTTCTGGTCTAAACTGGATTGAATGTGGTTTGAGGAGTAACTTGTATTACACAACTTCAGCACATGCATTATATAGCAAATTAGAAAACAGTCCTAAGAAAGCATGTGCCCTGATTGGTTAAAAATCGTGTTTGTATAACTCGATGGAGACACAGAACTAGCGCGCGCTGTTGACGTAGTGATGGCACGAGCAAAGAGAATTTACATTTTGATAATCAAAGTTAACAAGTTGTTTTCCTTTTTCTCGTCGTGGTGTTTTATAAAAAAAAGAATAGAAAACATGTACTCCGTGTTTCTATTGAGTTATAGAAACCCTTGTGAAAGTTTGGGAGAACATGAAAAAGCTGTGGAAACACTTACCTGCGGCTTGTGCTCCTACAGCATTTCTCGTTCTCCCAAACTTCCACTCGTGTTTCTATTTAACAATTAGATAATTTATGAGCTCCAGATTTCTATCGCGGGATAGTTGACGAGGGCGCAGCCCGAGTCAATTATCACGCGATAGAAATCAAGAGCAAATAATCTAATTGTATTAGTATAAATCTACTAGTCGTTCAAAACTTAATCTAAAGCCTCTTCTCTACACTTCGAAAACGCCAAGAAACGGCCGTCATTTTGTTAACAAGCGCACTGTTACCCTACTCACTATCTATCACAGGATAGATAGTGAGTAGCGTAGCCAATCGGAGGACGTCATTTGTGACAGAACGTTAGTAGATTTATACTAAAACTTGATAGAAACACGATACATGTTTTCTATTTCTTAATTAATCATTTCCTCTCTGTGTCTAGTATCTTAGTTCTTTCTTTTATACCTTTACATGTATGTATGTTCAGCATGAGTGCTATTAATAGTAAAAGTAGACAGTCAGAGGTAAGACAGCAAGGAACAGGTTCATCTCAGCTGGGACTTTTGTGTTGGTTGTGTTACAATAAATTGTTATACATGTACATAAAGCAGCATATTTTCTGACTGGTTGATATGTTAAACTTAGAGATCCACATGAAAGTTTTGTTCTACTATGAAACAAATGTTAATTGGCCCAACTGGTCAGTTTTGAAATAGTGAATGATAAATTCAAGAGTTTGCAAGGCTGATTAATGTCTTTTATACAAGCCAGAGATGTTAGCATAATCGTAAATATACAGTCTGTTTCAAAAAACTTGGAAATGGAGAGATCCATGAAATCTGGCTTCAGTTGGCCTTTCACCAAACAACCAGCAGCAAAGGGAAAAGTGTACAAATAAGACATTTTGAGTGCACATAATTTACATGTACATGTAGGTTTTTCATTTCTCTTAAACTACACAATGAAGATGTCTCATCACAATTATTAGTTATTTATAG
Source organism: Platygyra sinensis (assembly GCA_019787425.1). Taxonomy (NCBI): domain Eukaryota; kingdom Metazoa; phylum Cnidaria; class Anthozoa; order Scleractinia; family Merulinidae; genus Platygyra; species Platygyra sinensis. The sequence goes on along the minus strand of JAHPZR010040773.1, from coordinate 8,675 downwards.
TACTGTTACTATCTTCCCTTCAAGATCCGAACTCACATTGACCCAGTAACCAAGTGCAAATTCTACTACACACCAAGAGGAAGGTTCATACACACTCCTCCAAAGTGTCCTCGCACAGACTGGGCAAATGACTTTGGTCGACCATGGTGGAAGGACGATTCATACTGCATTGGTGTGCTTTCAGCTAAAACAAGAAGAGTCCGAATTATCAACACACTGACCTCACAAGAACAAGCCATTGAGGTATACTGTAAAGATAAAATAGCTTGAGTTTCCAATTATTATTCTGTAAATACATGAAGTGGAACAGCTCTTGAAATCACCTATCTGCAAGGCCGACATATGCCATGGAAAAGTGGTCCCAAAACCTCAAAGGTAGAATTTTCTAATGAAAATTGATGGGCTGCATCAGTAGGCAAGTAAAACACTTTTATTAACACTTTGGGGGGGGGGGGGGGCTTTCAGAGCAAAGTGAACATTTGAGTGGCTAACAGGAATTATTTATGGAAATGGACTGAAAAAATTAAAAATCTTTAAGATGGTTCTATCTGCATTCAACACCAGCTTGTACACCCAAACTGAATATTTACTTGTTTGCAAGCAAGGCAGGAAATGATCCATCATCATCATCTGTTGATAATATTCCGCGTGAAAGACTGCATTTGTTGCAACAATGGATAGGGCTGTCAGAATGTAACATTCAGTGGATGATTTTTTTTGCAGGTTTGTTCAGAGGAAATTCTTAGTGAAATCCAAGACCGTTACCTTAAATACAATGCACATGCAGCCAGCTACACCTGGAAATACGACGGAAGAAACTTAGACATGAACAAGACATTAGAAGAAAATGGAGTTCCTGATGAGAGCGAAGAGTTCTATAAACTGAGCATGAATGATGAACAATTTCTACCTGCCTTACACTTGTATTTTAATGATGACCTAACAGAGGCATAGACAGAAAAATAATTTTAAAAGAATAATGCAGTTTTGCGGTGGTGGGATATTCTTGGAAAAAGTTTTTGAGTGAAAAAAAGTGTCAATGTTTTGCTGAGTTGCAACAAGTCTGTTGAGTTGGTAATAACATTGTAAATACGTGCAAAGTGTATATACAAACTCTTTCTTTCAGCTTGTGCATTAAAGATTAGCCATTGGGAATGAAGTTTTGTTGCAGCAGCATAGGATTTAATGTTACCCACATCAAAAGTGTTGAGAAATGTTTTTATAGTGTTAAGCATACATTTGCCCCTGAAAAAATAAAACAGTTGCAAGCCTATTCCCATGCAAAAGACAGTTAGCTAGTAAAATATTTATCAAATGTAGAACAATAGGTGTGGATGTGTTTAATTATCTATAGATTTAGCCAAGCCTAAAAGTGGAGCTCTCGATTACAACTTAGTATGGCTTGAGCCTGCAATCCAATCAAAGGCCAGTACTTGGTCATTAGTCAACATAAAATAAGCATGTGACCTTGATGATCTCTTAGCCTGAGCCTGCTATGTGGTCATGTGACATGTGTCAGCAGATACCTTGATAAAAGGTACATGTATCTGCCAACTAAGCTGACAAGACATGTCAATTGACCATAACATGGATGTCCAATACAGTGGAACCCCGCTATTACGAAGTGTCGCAGTACCGAAAAAATTGTTCGTTATAGCGGGGTCTTCGCTATAACGAATTATCTGGTTAACAACAAAAATATTCGTTATAGCGGGGTAACCAAGCTGAACAATGGGATATACATCACTCAGAACAGTCTACAGACTTGCGCGTAAACAGCTACATTTAAATACAGCAAAGCTTTGAAGGTCAAAGTTTCCCTATCTTGACCAATACAAGTCGTGTTTGGCTTATCAGCCATTTGTATCATCATGTCCTTTTTACTTACTGAGAGTGACAGGACAAAATATTCATTATAGTGGGGGAAATTGTTCATTGGGACCATCAAAATCAATTCGTTATTAGTGAGGTTCGTTTCCACATATTTTACTGTAATTCTACTGGGCTTTCAAATTTTTTTCGTTATAACGGGGTCTTCGCTATAGCGGGGTTCTACTGTATCAAGAATGTACCCAGTAAAACCAAGGCTGCATACCTCGGTCAACCTATTAGCAGGTGTATGGCTGCCATGTTGCACAACATCGTAGTTTTTTTCTCATAGGGTGTACATGCCCACAATCCATGCCACTAGCCATGTTGATCACAAAGAAAGAGTTGCATGGGTTTCTATTTCTTCATGCATGTATGTGGACTTCTGTTCCTATAGTTATTGGGCTTCACTTGGCAGCCCTTCCGGCTGCTGCAGCTCCGCTATGAAATATAGAATTCTCTTCAACTTAACTTAATTAGGCAACAACATTGTTGGGACATTCCTTTAATTAAAAACAGCTAATTTCCATGCAAATATCTGAATATCAAATTTTTATAAAAGAGCATAGCCTCCAGTTTCGTGGGATTTGTGATTCAACATGTCTTTTGAATACTTTTACAAGATTGATTGACAACTTTCAGTTTTCTATAAAAAAAGTCTTCAGGTTGCAAAGACGCAAATTAATGACATCCTATTGTGCAAAAAAAAATTGTCTCTGGAGTTTTCCTAATGCAGAATACTTCAGGTGATAGGTCTCTTCTTTGGTCTTTTTCCTTCTGACCAAAGCGGCATGCGGCTGCTCTTTGTTCCACGACTTTCACTTGTTAACGTCATGAAGTAGACTGTGGCTAAGACGACCACCACAAGTAGGCCAATGATTAAGAATGTGTATGTATTTGTGGTAGAGGTCGAGGGTGATCCAATCTCCCTCAGGTGCACCTCTGCCAGTTCAAATGCTGGGTTAAGGTCCAATGCATGTCTGAAATGAATCGTCGCTTCTTCCAGGTCTCCACTTGCCCTCAGAATTTCACCAAGAGTAAAATGCTGTAACCAACAGTTGTGCTCAGAGGGCTGCATTTCTAGCGATCTCCGTGCAAGATACGCAGCATCTTGAACATAGTTCAAATTGAATAGGACCTTTGCAAGATTTAGGAGGGCATCTGCATCATTTGGTGAATAATACAAGGCTCGTCTAAAACACTCTATGGAGTGGTATGTGCTGCCTCTGATTCTCCAGAAATTTCCAATGTGATTACATACGACAACTGAATTTGGACTCTGTAAAGAAAGCAAACAGCATTATTAAGTAGACCCGACAACAAAATTTACTCAACTGATTGGTGGCACAAGTGATATCTAATCAAAATATGTCTCAAACAAATGTCATTATGAGAAAGTTGAGGAATTTTAGTGCCTACTTTTGCTACTGCACACACATTCTGTGCATTATGTAAGGCATGGATTAAATGTCATACACTGTATGTGCACTAGGGATGGCTTTCACGTAATCAACTACGCTACCAAGTACAAGACTAAAAATGAAAGCAAAATATTCAGGACTACTCTGAGCAAATCAGGTTTATTGAACCTGAACTAAAACGAGGAACACTAGCAAGAATAGCACTATAATATCGCTAACCACGAACAGTATTTGTCTTCCAGCTAAAAACTACATGTACCTGTTATCTTCATAAAATTATACTGAAATCTAACTACAAACATTTACCTGCAGATGGCATATAGTGCAGGTGAAAAACAAGTGAGAGGGATGGAAACGTTTGACTTACTGGGGACGGGACGAGAAAAAACATAATGGTGCAAAAAGTTTTGGAAAAAGACGAAAGCAACTCATTTCATTTTAAGAATGTGTGGTTACCCCTACACTTTATGTTATGAATTAGAAGTGGTTAGCCTGTGTTTTTGTTTAAACAAAAGGAGAGTTGTTAGGGGGATGCTAGAAGCGCTGTTGGTACAATTTTGACATAAAAACAAACCAACTTGTTTTTTTTTTATGTACTGTAACCATTGACAATATAATCTAAAGATCTTTTAGTTTATAAATGTGTTTACGGTACTCTTCTGTAGGTAAAGGCAAATGCTAGGGAAATCCGTGAAAAAAATATCTTTTATCTCTTTTTCAGAAAAATATGCTCACATCAGTATTTTATTTGACATTCAAGGCTGATTATCTGGGAAAACAATGCATGGCTAGTCCCAGTTTTCTTGGCTTGTGGATTCTAATGGCCCTGGACAAGATCTCCTTTTTCCATATGGTCCAAATCTGGTGAAAACACCTTTAAGTTAGTTTGTATAATTTATTAGGCACTGTCCTTAAAGTGAAAGAAATATTTCAAATAAACACAATTTAAGGCATTTAAAATCCTGGTCCTGGTTGTTCAAAGGCTGACTAGTGCTATCCACTGAATAAATCACTACCCAGTGGAAAAGTGCTAACAAAACAAACCATGCTATCCACTGGATAGTGATTTATCCAGTGGATTGCGATATCCATCTTTTGAACAACCTGGGCCTGGATATTTACAAACATGACCAAGGAGTTGAACTAGGCCAGGGGTCTCCCGAGAAACAACTCCAGTACAGTGGTAAAGGAAGGACTTGAGCCCATGAACTCTGGATATCAAGTTCCGGTGTCCTGACCACTCAGCCAAGCCATCTCCTTATGTTCTGGGTACTTGATTGTGACATTTAATACTCACTTCTTCAATTGCTCTTCTTAAGTTTGATTCAATCAGACCCAAGTCGATGTCTTCAACTTCACTCTTCTTGAAGAGCATGGCCACATCAGGCTCCATGAAGGTTGGATGGTATTCACGATTTGCAATCCCTTCCAAGTGATCATAGAAAGTCTCATTAACTGACGGACCACATGTTAACTGTGGGGCAGGAAATAACTCTAATGATGTGGGACCCACTGCACCAACTACAGGACTGTGAAAAAGAGAAAACAATTTTCAAACCCAACACAGCACGGATAGGTTGTCTAGAAGTGAAAAAGAAGCCAGGAAGTGACAGCCTCGCCATACAATTGTTAGCAAGATCTTCTCTAAAATGTTACACCTTGTTAGACTCCATAATTATAGAGCGGTTTTCAACTGAGTTTTGTAAAACAAATTTAACCAAAGTATTCACTCTAGCCAATCACAAAGGAAATAGACAATACAGTGAGCCAATCAAAACACTAAGTAACTGCATAAAGCTGACACGAAGCATAGGAAATTGGATATTAAAAACTTGGCATACGTTTTTTCAGCCAATTGCATAGTGTAGCAAGTGCAAGTAAACTATTTACCTTCCGGTACTCAAATAAAAACCACTCTAACATTGTTTGTATTTTGTGTAATATAGGGAGCAGGGATGGCAGAGTAGCAAAAGTGTTCACTTCTTGCATGTGACATGGGTTAACATGTTAGACGCAGCATTTTAAGTGGGTTCTGACTGTTCTATTCTTCCTCTTTCCTTTTTTTTGGGTATAAAGAAAAATGCAAATCTTCTTTAAAGTGGACATGCACTTAGCTATGCAATTGAAGAAGTGAGTATTAAATGTCACAATCAAGTACCCAGAACATAAGGAGATGGCTTGGCTGAGTGGTCAGGACACCGGAACTTGATATCCAGAGTTCATGGGCTCAAGTCCTTCCTTTACCACTGTACTGGAGTTGTTTCTCGGGAGACCCCTGGCCTAGTTCAACTCCTTGGTCATGTTTGTAAATATCCAGGCCCAGGTTGTTCAAAAGATGGATATCGCAATCCACTGGATAAATCACTATCCAGTGGATAGCATGGTTTGTTTTGTTAGCACTTTTCCACTGGGTAGTGATTTATTCAGTGGATAGCACTAGTCAGCCTTTGAACAACCAGGACCAGGATTTTAAATGCCTTAAATTGTGTTTATTTGAAATATTTCTTTCACTTTAAGGACAGTGCCTAATAAATTATACAAACTAACTTAAAGGTGTTTTCACCAGATTTGGACCATATGGAAAAAGGAGATCTTGTCCAGGGCCATTAGAATCCACAAGCCAAGAAAACTGGGACTAGCCATGCATTGTTTTCCCAGATAATCAGCCTTGAATGTCAAATAAAATACTGATGTGAGCATATTTTTCTGAAAAAGAGATAAAAGATATTTTTTTCACGGATTTCCCTAGCATTTGCCTTTACCTACAGAAGAGTACCGTAAACACATTTATAAACTAAAAGATCTTTAGATTATATTGTCAATGGTTACAGTACATAAAAAAAAAACAAGTTGGTTTGTTTTTATGTCAAAATTGTACCAACAGCGCTTCTAGCATCCCCCTAACAACTCTCCTTTTGTTTAAACAAAAACACAGGCTAACCACTTCTAATTCATAACATAAAGTGTAGGGGTAACCACACATTCTTAAAATGAAATGAGTTGCTTTCGTCTTTTTCCAAAACTTTTTGCACCATTATGTTTTTTCTCGTCCCGTCCCCAGTAAGTCAAACGTTTCCATCCCTCTCACTTGTTTTTCACCTGCACTATATGCCATCTGCAGGTAAATGTTTGTAGTTAGATTTCAGTATAATTTTATGAAGATAACAGGTACATGTAGTTTTTAGCTGGAAGACAAATACTGTTCGTGGTTAGCGATATTATAGTGCTATTCTTGCTAGTGTTCCTCGTTTTAGTTCAGGTTCAATAAACCTGATTTGCTCAGAGTAGTCCTGAATATTTTGCTTTCATTTTTAGTCTTGTACTTGGTAGCGTAGTTGATTACGTGAAAGCCATCCCTAGTGCACATACAGTGTATGACATTTAATCCATGCCTTACATAATGCACAGAATGTGTGTGCAGTAGCAAAAGTAGGCACTAAAATTCCTCAACTTTCTCATAATGACATTTGTTTGAGACATATTTTGATTAGATATCACTTGTGCCACCAATCAGTTGAGTAAATTTTGTTGTCGGGTCTACTTAATAATGCTGTTTGCTTTCTTTACAGAGTCCAAATTCAGTTGTCGTATGTAATCACATTGGAAATTTCTGGAGAATCAGAGGCAGCACATACCACTCCATAGAGTGTTTTAGACGAGCCTTGTATTATTCACCAAATGATGCAGATGCCCTCCTAAATCTTGCAAAGGTCCTATTCAATTTGAACTATGTTCAAGATGCTGCGTATCTTGCACGGAGATCGCTAGAAATGCAGCCCTCTGAGCACAACTGTTGGTTACAGCATTTTACTCTTGGTGAAATTCTGAGGGCAAGTGGAGACCTGGAAGAAGCGACGATTCATTTCAGACATGCATTGGACCTTAACCCAGCATTTGAACTGGCAGAGGTGCACCTGAGGGAGATTGGATCACCCTCGACCTCTACCACAAATACATACACATTCTTAATCATTGGCCTACTTGTGGTGGTCGTCTTAGCCACAGTCTACTTCATGACGTTAACAAGTGAAAGTCGTGGAACAAAGAGCAGCCGCATGCCGCTTTGGTCAGAAGGAAAAAGACCAAAGAAGAGACCTATCACCTGAAGTATTCTGCATTAGGAAAACTCCAGAGACAATTTTTTTTTGCACAATAGGATGTCATTAATTTGCGTCTTTGCAACCTGAAGACTTTTTTTATAGAAAACTGAAAGTTGTCAATCAATCTTGTAAAAGTATTCAAAAGACATGTTGAATCACAAATCCCACGAAACTGGAGGCTATGCTCTTTTATAAAAATTTGATATTCAGATATTTGCATGGAAATTAGCTGTTTTTAATTAAAGGAATGTCCCAACAATGTTGTTGCCTAATTAAGTTAAGTTGAAGAGAATTCTATATTTCATAGCGGAGCTGCAGCAGCCGGAAGGGCTGCCAAGTGAAGCCCAATAACTATAGGAACAGAAGTCCACATACATGCATGAAGAAATAGAAACCCATGCAACTCTTTCTTTGTGATCAACATGGCTAGTGGCATGGATTGTGGGCATGTACACCCTATGAGAAAAAAACTACGATGTTGTGCAACATGGCAGCCATACACCTGCTAATAGGTTGACCGAGGTATGCAGCCTTGGTTTTACTGGGTACATTCTTGATACAGTAGAACCCCGCTATAGCGAAGACCCCGTTATAACGAAAAAAATTTGAAAGCCCAGTAGAATTACAGTAAAATATGTGGAAACGAACCTCACTAATAACGAATTGATTTTGATGGTCCCAATGAACAATTTCCCCCACTATAATGAATATTTTGTCCTGTCACTCTCAGTAAGTAAAAAGGACATGATGATACAAATGGCTGATAAGCCAAACACGACTTGTATTGGTCAAGATAGGGAAACTTTGACCTTCAAAGCTTTGCTGTATTTAAATGTAGCTGTTTACGCGCAAGTCTGTAGACTGTTCTGAGTGATGTATATCCCATTGTTCAGCTTGGTTACCCCGCTATAACGAATATTTTTGTTGTTAACCAGATAATTCGTTATAGCGAAGACCCCGCTATAACGAACAATTTTTTCGGTACTGCGACACTTCGTAATAGCGGGGTTCCACTGTATTGGACATCCATGTTATGGTCAATTGACATGTCTTGTCAGCTTAGTTGGCAGATACATGTACCTTTTATCAAGGTATCTGCTGACACATGTCACATGACCACATAGCAGGCTCAGGCTAAGAGATCATCAAGGTCACATGCTTATTTTATGTTGACTAATGACCAAGTACTGGCCTTTGATTGGATTGCAGGCTCAAGCCATACTAAGTTGTAATCGAGAGCTCCACTTTTAGGCTTGGCTAAATCTATAGATAATTAAACACATCC
>JAHPZR010040772.1:7500-12268 GCA_019787425.1 Platygyra sinensis | reverse complement strand
TGGTTTAAAACGTCGCATTTTACATGCGCCGAATCAAATACTAACTCTTAGTCGACTCGAATGAATACGTTTTGGCTGATTTGATTTAAACGTCGCATTTTTTTTGCCGAAATAAAATTGCTTGAGGTCGCGAGCGACCGTGTTTTTAAATTCCCATTCCAGCAAACATAAATTATTAACATGATTTCAATTCGATTCGGCACATGTAAAAGGCGACGTTTAAATCAACTGTTGGGAACTTCAGTCGAATATTCGACTGATTCGCATCGAGTTGAAATATGTCGCATTTTATTGTTTTAGACGTCGCATTTTACATGCATTTAATTTCATTGGCAATTCCCGGATTCGGCGCATGTAAAATGCGACGTTAAACCGGGCCTAATAAAATAGAGAGACAGAAAGATCACTTGCAGAAACAAGAAAAATGTACTTTCGTGAAAGTTGATCACGCGATGTTTTAGGCTCACTGTTGAACGCTGCTGGAGACGGAATAATATAATTTTAATAACGAGACCCGAATCTATTTCTACAATTGTTTTGACAGATCTAGGAAATAATTTATCCATCACATGCAAATTCATTAGAACCTACAGTAGCCATGGAATACACAAACTTCTACCATTTGTGTCACACCTAAAATACTCAATCAGTGGACGTGGAAGCTTTTAGGTCTCTTAGAACTAATTCACGTCAATCAAAAACTCTAGGTATCATTAGACACTTAGAATCAGCCCACGGCAAGTTCAAGTTCAAGTTCAAGTTCAAGTTCATTTATTTACACTTATTCAGTTACAATATAACCACAATAAAGAATAAAAAGAGAAGTAAAAAACAGAGCTGATTATACATTGAGCTAAACATAACAAAGGGAAGAGTGTGTAGCAGCCAAAGGAGCAGAGCTTTCGAGTTGGCTGCTACCACAGGACAATATAAGTGGGTGGAGGTTATACAGAACTTATAAAAAAAAGACTTATAAAAAAAACTTATAAAAAAAGACGGCATGGGAGATTGCTGGCTTTTGCAGGTGTAAAATAACTCACAAAAATGTATATTACGATTAGGAAAAAATCATTTGAACAAAAAAAACAAGCGAGAAACTGTTTGCTTTTATGACGCGATTGATATATCAAACGACGCTACCCGGCCCTACCAGCCTAAAGAACAATTTAATATGGAAAACATGGCCGTCATATCAAAAAGCAGAATCTCAAAATAAAGATATATTAGAAAGAGGTAAGCTATACAGGCTTTAGGACTTTATTTACGAACTGCTGGAATAGTACAGGTCCACCAATACCTTTTTCAACTATTTACCAACACCACGAAAACAGGTTAAAGAGTAGGGGTGACGTATGGGAAACCGTTTATTGCAAACGAGGTCGTAAATAATGTTTGGAGTGGAATCTTAAAAATAACTTGTTATATCGTGTGGGAATGTGTGTAGCTAAATTTAGTTGTCAAACCAAGATTAGTAACGCGATTTTTCAATATCATAGTTTTTGGCACTTTGTCAGAAAGGAGAACTCAGATAATTTTTTATCTACAACAAATACTAGTGGAGACTGGGGAAAGATAGGCCCACTAGGGCAGGACGAGATTGGCCGGATTTAACATCTCTTCCTATTCACTATTTGAACGTCTCATTGTTAACTGAAAAAACCTTTCTCACTAAGAATCGTTTGTGAATGATTCAAAACTCTATCTAAGGATTTGACTGAAGGGTAGCTATGGTGATTCCTAAAACCTTATGAAGATTTAAAGATTTTCAGAAGCTCCCAGGAAGGTTTAAAATCTTGACACTGGGAAAGACCTAATTATCTAACAAATTGACCCCATGAGCTTTTGTGTTGTACTTGTTTGTTTTCTCTCAGATGAGTTGCAAGACTGCTCCACTTAGGAAAAAACCTGAATAACAAATAATCAAAATAACTTTAACTACTGACTGATATACGAGTAGAACTAGCTAAGTATGATGAAAACACGCCTTGAAGCAACGCTTGTTTCAGCTGTGTAAAAGGGCATGGTTTAACAGGTAATCCCTTTATTTAGAAAAGGACGTGTAAGTCATATATTATATCATGTCTAGCCCGCGTGTCAGGCCGTACAAAGGGAGGAAAGTCAAAATGAGCACGGGAGGCAGAAGGTCCCCTACCGCGATCCTCCCGCGTCCGATCTTCTCGCGTTTTACGCGCTCGTCTTGCCCACTTCCCTTCCCTTCGGACACCTGCCACGCAGGCTATATCAAGTCATGAGGTTTATGAAAAGACTTGATGTACAGTTTATGCATATTTACTTTTACTTACCATTTTACATTTTGTTTTAACTTGGCTAATTTTCAGCCCATCGGTGTAGCATTATAGTTTATTCGCAGCCGAAAGTAGACGTACAACACACCCATTGGGTTTTTAATAGAATTACCGGCATGTTTACTATTTAGGATTTTTCTTATAACGAACGCTAGCCACCAAGACCTTTAATCATGTGTATATCGTGTACAACACTTTTCAAACATTTACAACGTTTTCTCGCCGAGTAATAATTTATTTTGCCGGACCAATTCGCTTATGTAGTAAGGTCATATTCCCCGATAGTTTAGTTTAACCTCTTTACTGAGTCAATCACGGAAATGATGTTACTTTCAAAAGGTGAAAGTAGTTTAATATAGCTACTGGCATCAAGAACACCAGCCTCTCATAAGGAAAAGTCCGCATAATATCAATATCGTATGCAGCTAAACTGCATACGTGTTGTCCTCAAATGTCACTAATTACAACATTGACTCGCTTAATTTAAATTGCCATCAGTTACTCAGAAATTGTCCCGTAAGACGATTAAGACAAAATTATCAAAATATAATGGTAGGTAAACAATAACTAGTTGGCACTACACATCATTGCTATATTCTTGATCCATGTGTTGGCCTCCCCGGAAGACGAAAGAAGGCGAGAACTGATGGTAAGATTTGACGTAATTCCTGTAGACAGCGTAACACTCATTGCATTAGATTATTTTCTACATTCTTAAAGCGGCCGCAAATTAAAACAACGCCAAACAAAAATACAACCTCCCTCCCAGGGTCAGAAACCCTAAGAACAAGGTTGACAAAAATATCGACGAAGAAAGGGGTTGCGGGGTGAGCTTAGGAACGCTTTCCCTCGCTGTTGCGAGTTATCCCATGCCATGGGTGGTGACATTTGTTAACCTCTTTTCTTTGCGAAAGTTATCCGTGAACTTTGGTCAAGAGTGCACTTAACAGGCGATAGCTATCAAAGGAGTCATCACTTTTGGCATCTTTCAGGACACTAAAATAACTAACTCGTTCAAATATAACTTCACCACAATTAGAAGCAATTTAAAGTATTTCCAGAACAAAAGAATCCCGGAGAATCCCTTCGAAAACGCCTATTTGGCAAGGATAAAACCTGAAATATTCGAAATCTTGAAGGATTTGAGTTATGTGTATAACGTTTCGTGGCTGGTAAAGTTTTGGGTCGAAGTTCGCGCATAAGTTTTGAAACTCGTGTTTTCAATATCCATGTTTATATTTCTATTACATTTATCTATTTTTTGTTTTCTACAAGTACGCTAGTGCCGGAACCTCTTACAGGAAACAACATTGACGTGGTCAGTCAATATACTTATATGTTGACACATCTTCAGTGAGGCATGCCGAGCCCCTCCCTAACTCAAAGGTATAAAGATGTATCATTTGGGGCTTTTCGTTGAAGCAAACAGCCCTCTGAGATGAAAGGTCTGATTCTCGCAGCTTTGGTTGGCTTCGTACTTGCCATTACCTTGGCACTTCCATTCACTGAAGATGAAGCAACGGCATATAACGACGCTCTTGGAGAAATAAGCAACGAAATAACTCAGAGGTATGGCGCTTTGATGATAACGCTGGCTGACAAGGGAATAGGAAAAAAATCAAAGAAGAAAAAAAAAATGGCTGACATTTAAAACTGATCCCCATCTCTTCACTGTTTAAAAATCTTAAAAAATCGTAAAGACGTGGCATTCCGTCCAAATTTCGTAGGAAAAGAATATTTTATAACTTCATGGATTTTGATCAAAATATTTATTAATGAATGTCTCCCAGTTGGCACGGACTTTACATTGTCTTAATAATCATCTCAAACATCTAGATGCCGTGTACGAACGAAACTCGTATCCAACATTAAAATAGCAGGACAAGATAATGTACACATTTTCAGCCTTAGCATTCATTTGAGCTGGAACTAGAAGAATGAGGTTTTCCCGGGACTAACACTACATCTTCCACTAGTTCGCTTTCTGATTATTGATTACTATAGAATAAAATTAAGTAAATTACTCTGCCTGGATTTTACAGAAAGGCATTGCCCGGCTCAAAATAGCAGAAATAAACACAATGACAACCGGTGAATAGATTTTAAATCTTATATTTCAATCTTATATAATCTTACTTATTTGCTAAGAGTATTATTTCTATTCATTTTTTTTACTATTACTTTCTGTGTAATACCTGCAAACTAGCTGGTTTTCACAACAGCTAAGTGTATCTACACATTAGACTTGACTTGACTTGAACTTGACTAGACAAACCATGACCATACATCTTTGGAAGAAAACTTCAATCTGCTCTCTCTGTCTCTGGTCAACTAAACCATAGGTAGAAGTGTCCGTTCCTATAGCCGGTACAATAATTATATCAAACACAATATATTTTGCCATTCTCTCCTCTTTCTTACCTTATCTTTAGTAATCTTGAATCTGAAGATTACGATAGTGA
>JAHPZR010040772.1:0-2500 GCA_019787425.1 Platygyra sinensis | reverse complement strand
GATCAGGAAGGTTAAAGTGTGTTGGTACTGCTGCTGAAGCGTTGACCTGACTAGGATTGTTCGTAGCTTGTCTGTGTTCTGTGAATCGTTCTCTAAGTGTACGTTTAGATTCTCCTATGTATTATTTCTTACATCGTTTGCATTCTATCATATAAATCAGGTTCGTAGATTTACACCTCAAACATCAAATGACGTGTAAATCTCTGATACACAGAGGCCAAACATTAGAACCGAATGGAATGAACTGCCGAAATAAACGTTGACTGTTTACCTTATTTTTAGTTTTGTATACATTTATCTACATTTGTATCCTTATATATCACTGTTCATGTTACTTTTATTAGTTAAACATTAACTGCTGTTGTATATCACCTATATTCAAATTTTAGAGCCGTTATCTTTCCTGTATTAAGTACTGGCCCTGAAGAAGACTAGCTCTGCTAGTTGAAATATAGGCCAATAAATTTTGCCCTTCTGCCGTAGTACCAGCCTTGCAATCAATTTGGAAATAGAATGCTTCATAGAATCGCATGCCATGGAAGAGATGTTTTGGCGGTGCTACCGACAAGATTAGGCAAGAACGCTATATATGTATTACCACCGTTTTCGTTGATACGCGACTTTCGAAAACAAAACACCCGCGGAAACCAGGGGCCCGTTTCTCGAAAGACCCGGTAACTTAACGGGCCCGGAATCAGAATTTGATATCAAAGTCTCAAGAAAAGTAGAGCGTGTTCTAACCTCTTATGAAGTCCATTTTGTTTCTTTTGCTGATAACTTTACTGTACAATATTCAAATCTTTTGAAACTCCCTCTACAATGGAAAACAAAACAGCTTTAACGGGCCCGGTAATTACCGGGAGCTTCGAGAAACGGACCCCAGAGCGGAAATGTTTCCAAAATTTCCGTCAATCGTACATGTTATCGACAGATCGGATCGAAATCCACCAATCACAGCCCGCTAGCATGACGTAAAGAAGGTCTGAAGGTCACACTAATGACCGTGATTGGTGGATTTCGATCCGATCTGTCGATAACACGCAAGACTTTCGGTAATTCTGCTTGGTTATCCGGAGATGGCATCGCCGACATTCGCGCTGACAGATATTTTAATTAGGGGGCGGCAGACAAATAGTCAAGTAATTGTACCAGGCGTACCTCCCCGCCACGACAAAAAATATAAGGGACACCTGATCGCAGGTTACGTATTGTTCAACATGTATAACAAAATATTGTTATTCAATTAATACCAACCCATGTGCACCATCTGAAGTGTCTTCATTTCTCTCGATCGCATTGAAATCTTGCATATTTACTAAATCAGATTCTTCCTCCTGTAAGAGATTCGAGAGACATTCTTTCCATACTGAACTTAGAAAGAAAACGTCAACAGCCGCATTAATCCAGGTCATCATATCTCGCTATTAAAAATTATATACAGTCTAAACAAGTCGTTAACTCTGCCAAAAGTGGAGCTTCATCATAAGTTGATCCGCTCTACTTCACTACTTCATCAATATACATGTAACTGCCCACTTTTCTGATAAAGGTCCTTAAGCCTTCTTTGTATTGGTCAGTGTTCTCCTTGTATAAGATTATCTGCTAGCTGAGATTCTATTCTCTTTAACACATTATATTACTTTCAAATAATAAAATAAAGTTTCTTTTGTCCTAAGCACTAAAAAAAGAAGAAAGCTGTCGCTTCCGTTCAAGATTTTTCCATTGCCTCCTAAGCGCATGCCATGGTTATTATGGGTACATATATCTGTCCTGATTTGACAAAATGTGGACTCCGGAATCCGGGCTTGAAGGTCGACGATAGCCGACCTTCATGCCAGTGGCGTCGACAAAAATTGGAGGGGGGCTGCGTCAAGCATCATTGGGGCAGTTAGCCCAGGCCTTGGTCTAGCCACTCTAGGGAGCCCAGGCTCAGCTGTTGAATTCAGGCCCGCTAGGGGGGTGGGTTAGTTCAGTGTTTTGCCTTGTTTCAACAAAGACTTTTGCTCTGCTTTAAGGTCAGTACTAGTTCTTGACTTTGCTTATTGGCAGCTGGCCTTAGCAGCCGGCTGCCTTCTGTTAGCTTAGCTTTGTCCGTCGACGGAGGAGAACCTTGGGTTAGGTGGGGGGGGGGCCTCCAGTCCCAACAGGGGGAGGCAGGGTGGGGGAAAATGGCCTGGAGTGCATTTGGCTTTCCCAGGCTATCTTTTGCTTAAATCCAGGTCAGATTAACTGCAGGGAATATTCCCTGACACTCTAAAAGACACCCAGAAATGGACAGAGCACTCGGTCCACCCGCTGTCCTGGCACCTGTTGGCCAGGCTGAATTTGGCTGTTGGTGGAACCATTTCCTGCAAACAATCTGTCCCATGATTTGACAATAATGTGGACTCCGGAATCCGGGCGTCAAGCACCATTTGGGCCAGGTTTAGGCCCAGGCCCTTGCGTCTAGCCCCTCTAGGGAAGCCCCGGCTCAGCTGTTGAATTTCAAGGCCCGCTCGTG
>JAHPZR010040768.1:10000-15595 GCA_019787425.1 Platygyra sinensis | reverse complement strand
AGGATGCTGGAAAGATATCCAACAGATGCATGTGAAAAAAAAAACTTGATTCGAATCCAACTCAGTTTTTGCCCATCCTTCATCATGGATTACAACATATGTGGTGATCGTTTAGGCAACAACATGCAATAACAAGATCCTACAACGTTACATTTTACTCTCGTTCAAGGGTGTCGAGACGACGAAAGCATAAAAATCAGAGGTTGAAAAATTATTTTGATAGCTATTGAAAACACTGGCATACTGGTAACCCGTTTGATAACCAATACAAGTATTTTTTTACCCACAGTCAGTCTAAACAAATGATAAATCTCGCCATGGGTTCTAAGATAACGTTTACAGCCCGCGCGGTCATCCACCAAAGATTATTAACCTCCGCCACGAGAGAAGCGCAGATGATAAGCTCCCCGCTAATAAGTCCACATTTGAACTACAGGGCATAATTCCTTGAACAGAAAATCGGAGCGAAGAACGTGTCTCAACAAATCATTATTTTGATGCAATTTGATTAGAAAAACGTTGTGGCACAAGCGATCCACAGCAGATGTATGAAAACTCACTTCGTGTAACCGTCACCCAATTGAATCAGTGGACAAAACGAGATTTAGTTGCGTTCAAAAATACATTTTTCCTCCGTTCAGGAGGCGAGAACTTTTAGCTGTGTGTTATATGATGCATTTTCGATATCAAATGTTTGCGTGATGGGAAGACTTATGAAACTGGATAGCAGTGAATAACACAACAAATATGCCACACATCACAAGAATGGAGAACATATGACTGAAGCCTAAGACGGACCGGATGGAAGGACGAGAATTATTTTTTTTACACCATTTTTTTCAGCGATAAAATGCGGTAGTGTTCGTAACATAGACCAAAGTGTGAAAAAATTACACCTTAGAGACAAAGATTACAGCAGTAAAAGCTTCATTGCTAGACTATGTGACTGCCAACCTGTCATGAACATTGCCTGCTAAGTGCCCTGAGTGGATGCTTTTGTCAGAAAATTTGCCGCCAGTCGCCCAGCGAAATGTTAAACTGAATTGGGCTCGATTTTCGAGCCATGAAGGCAGGCCTAATAATAGTGTCGCTGGTCTTAAAACTGCTGACAAAAGGAAGCCCTTGCAAGCATCATCTGAAGAAACCCAATTTTATACGTACGTTAGTTACTAATCATCGGCATATATAAGCGCATACGTTTGCAGTTGAAAAGATTGTATACCAAACAACTTCTTATTGTCTGATCAGTGCAAAAGAGATCCCACGTTCACAACGAAACAACGCTGTTTATTTCTAATAAATGTACGAAGAGATTTAGTAGATGCGAGCAAACGAACTTCCCGATTTAGTCGGCCTGGTTGGGTAGTGAAAGTGCGCGCGAGGTAGATTCAAAGAGCAACACACTTGTCGCCGAAAAAATTCACACAGAATGCCACTTAAATAAGAACTAAACTGACTACAAAACGCTAAATTAGACACTTACGCTTTTCTTGTGTCCAACTGCTTGTAGAGTTTACGATACAACAGACAGGAACTGAAACAGAGCAGTTTAAGCAGATTCCAGTCACTATTACATCAAGACTGACAATTCCATGCATACACAATACAAATTAGGGTAGCGTTAAGGGGATCAAATAACACGCGAATAAATTGACGATGCACTTTATCTGACAGTCTTCTGACGTTTTTAAGTTGCACTACGACTTCATCGTCTGTGCCTGAATTTTTAGCTATTATTGAACCCGTGCCAAAAGGAAGAAAGTTTAAAATACCGTGGATTTTCAACGCTACGATGACTCTGTTTTTTCAAGAAAGCCACATGTGTCCCTAGCGAAATATAAATACTGGTGTTTCACCTTGATACAAACAAAAGCTTCAAAGAAAAACATGTTCAATATTTATCGCACAATGACAAGATGACCCCAAACACTCCTCCAAAAGAGACGCAAGGAAAACAGACAGCTCACTAGAAAGCAAAATATTTTGGGGGTTAACACAACTTGATTTCAACATGACCTGCCCTCAAAAACCGGGGGGATACCTTCCTGCTATATATTGACTAAATGGCATGGGTGACTGGGTAAAGGATAATGCAGGGAATTGCTGTTCAAACGTAAAAAGAGTGAAGATTAGAACTGTTAGAAGATAGGATGCAAAGGAAAATTACAAATTAGATTCGACAAAATGCGAAATTTGATCGCATACGCATAATTTTAGATCTATTTATAATGCAAAAAGGAACCAACCCATTTTTCTTGACAATGACATCCCGATGCTGTCGAAACGTCTTTATAACTTTAGCTAATTTTTTTGTTGAAAAGATTCCATCAAGCCTTACTTATTCGATCTTTAAAATTTAGGTAAGATTGAAATTCCAGAAAAACTCGCAGGGACCAGCTCTGAAAGAAGGTTTTTTCTTGCTTTGAAACAATGTTATGAACCCGAGCGGCATCCACACACCAAAAATTCTGAGAAGGAACCCTCATCCAATACCCCTACCCAAGCGCTTTAAAATCTTATCCAAACTTCCTCTCCTCTAATAAACTGCCTCCCCCCAGTCTCCCACCCAACAGTCTGCATGTATTCACAGAATTTGCCTGCTGGCGTCACGTCGAGAGTAAACAGCTACTGACAAGAGGCTGTATTAGCCGGTTTCGGAATCGCCGTCAAATAAAGAGATTTGCGATAGGTGCTTCCTTTGTGGACAGACCATTTATCACGTATTCCCCATGACGTATGTGTTTAACAATGTTTTTTAAGGAAGCATTTGCTACGATACCTTTCTGTCAACTGAACTGACACTAAGAAGGAAGTACTGACACTCACAAGAGCCCGGATGAAGGAAGGCTTGACATCCTCGTTTCCAGGGCCTCTTCGCCTCGAGGACTCCATCGACAAGAAAAGGCCCTGGAAAGGAGGAAGAGTGTCTGTTGATAAATAATGTTTAAGAAATTAGAAAACATGCACCGTGCTTCTATCAAAGTTTTAGCATAAATCAGAGACGCCTTCCCCGTTTATGGATCCTGTATAAATCTACTAGCCAGGTGTTGCTGTTAGCGTTCTATCCCGAGTGGCGACGGTTCAAGGCCGGCTACGCTACCATGGCTACTCATTATCTATTCTGTGATCAATTTAAAACAATCAGATCGGAGAAAATTTGGAGGCGAAGTTTAATTAACAATTAGACTACGAGCCCGAGTTTTCTACGAGCAGATAGTCAACGAGGCGCAGCCGAGTTGACTATCGCTCGTAGAAAACGAGGGCGAGTAGTCTAATTGTTTTAGTATAAATTTACCGTATTCTCGTTGCATAAAAAGAAAAAAATGTCAAGTACAGCGTAGAAAAGAACTGTTTTATTATGTTACATCAGGTTCAAACATGATGCGCGATGTGCACTGATGCGTAACTGTTGACTATCAGCAGATAGTCGACGGTAATATAGCCAATCAAATTCACGGATTCACAATAGACTACGGTAAATTTATACTAATCTGTGATAGATAGTGAGTAGCGTAACAGTGTGCCCTTGTTAACAAAATGACGGCCGCCTTCTTCGTGTTTTTGAAGTGTCTGTTAGGAGGATTTAGATAAGTTTAAACGACTAGTAGATTCATACTAAAACAAGTAAATTATTCGCTTTCGATTTCTATGCGCGATAGCTGACTTGCGCTCTCGTTAACTTTCACGCGTTATAGTTCACCACTTAATTTTTTTCGATTTTTATTGGTTTAAATTGATCACGTGACGCAATAGTGTTCGACCGCGGAGAGACACTATCAGTCCTTATAGTTCACCACTAAATTTTCTCCGATTCTTATTGGTTTAAATTGACCACGTGACGCGATAGTGTTCATCCGCGGAGGGCCACTATCAGCCCATAGTGCCCGTCCGTCGAAAATACCCGGATGGATAGTAGTCGTCCGTGAAAATTTTGCTGTAAACAAGCGGGTTTCGTAGAAAATAAATAACTAAAATTGTATTAAGAATTTTGTCTGTTTTCTTTTTCAAATTTTATATTTGGCTTTCACGGCTTTCGTCTCGAAATCTTGAAAATAATTCAATTGAAGTCTAATTAGTCGGGCGAGGCCGACTTTAAATTTACCCTGCATTTCTCCACAAAACTCAGTCACGTGCAATGGGGAATACCGCAGACCCGTTTTAAAGGCTCAACCGTCGAAGTCGGTGGCGGATGCACTAAACATAGAGACCCACACACCGTTCGCGGTAAATCCACTCAAAAAGATGGCGTGTGTAATGAGCAAATATTTCGAAACGGGTCGTTCCATCTGCGTCGTTCCATCTGCGAACTCAAAATAGTAAAAGAATCAAATGATTTAGCGGATTTAGCGAAGGTCTTACCAGAATCATACCAGAAATCAAATGAGTTCTCAGTGAACAGAAAATGTAGACAGAATTAATGATGCTACAGACGAAAGAAGAACATTTACTGATAAAGACAAGGTGCTTCGTATTCAAACTCTAGGAAACGGCAACAAAGATGCCATGTTGGACTGCGAAAATGGCTTTCATCAGAGTGAGGATAAACGTAAGCTTAGGTCTAGTTATGTAACGTCTATCTTGATTACTAAGCTTACATTCGCTCTGTTTTTGCTCAAACTGAGGTCATTGTCCGCTGCTATTTTTCTCTTTGTTTCATTAGTTTTGTCGCTTTTATGCGTATGAATACCTCCAAGGAGGTCAACAGCAGTTTTTCATTATTGTTTTTTTTTTTCAGTATTCGTTATCAGACGTTGATATCAGACATTGATAAGTTTATTTTAGCCCTGTTTATTGTTCGATAGACCTGAAATCTTAAGTAATCTAAATTTTGTCTATGAAAGCCTTCATTCTCTGGCTCACCATGAATACCTCCAAGGTGGTCAACAGCAGTTTTTCATTACTGTATTTTTCAGTATTCGTTATCAGACGTTGATATCAGATACTTCTCTTTTAGCCTTGGTTATTGTTTCATAATAATTCAAGTTTTGTAGTTCTCTAGCTTGCTATGATTACCTCCATATTTCATACTTGTAAGCGCTAATTTAGTTCAAACGTTTTGTTAATTAGTTAATTGCAAACGACCCCACAAGCTCATGTAGCTTTAATACTCATCGTTTTAAAATAAAGGCCATCTATCTATCTATCTATCTATCCTAGAATGTCAAACAATCGGAGGACACTCTTCCCACGCGTTAACTGTTGAGCTGTAAATATTTTGGTTACGATACTGAAATGTGGCATTTATAAACGTTGTCTTATAACTGCGGTGTATCTACAATCAGCTGAGTAGAACAATAAGTAGTGTGGTTCACTAATAGTTATCATGCACGGTTAGTAAAATTTTGCTGGTTGAAAATAAAAGATGAAAATTCACTTAAACTTGCATATTTCTGTATACAATCGAACCTCAGATTGCGACAACCTATCATAAGCGACCGACTCTCCTCTCCTTTTAGGGTAAATATTAAAAATACTTATTTTGGAACGCACAAACAGTTTCAAAACAGCACAACGTTGCGGATTGCAAATAACGATCTCGCTATTTCACGTGGCCGCTTAGCACCCTGAAGAAGGCAGTAATGCAGAAACGTCGGT
>JAHPZR010040768.1:0-5000 GCA_019787425.1 Platygyra sinensis | reverse complement strand
TAGAGAACTACAAAACTTGAATTATTATGAAACAATAACCAAGGCTAAAAGAGAAGTATCTGATATCAACGTCTGATAACGAATACTGAAAAATACAGTAATGAAAAAACTGCTGTTGACCACCTTGGAGGTATTCATGGTGAGCCAGAGAATGAAGGCTTTCATAGACAAAATTTAGATTACTTAAGATTTCAGGTCTATCGAACAATAAACAGGGCTAAAATAAACTTATCAATGTCTGATATCAACGTCTGATAACGAATACTGAAAAAAAAAAACAATAATGAAAAACTGCTGTTGACCTCCTTGGAGGTATTCATACGCATAAAAGCGACAAAACTAATGAAACAAAGAGAAAAATAGCAGCGGACAATGACCTCAGTTTGAGCAAAAACAGAGCGAATGTAAGCTTAGTAATCAAGATAGACGTTACATAACTAGACCTAAGCTTACGTTTATCCTCACTCTGATGAAAGCCATTTTCGCAGTCCAACATGGCATCTTTGTTGCCGTTTCCTAGAGTTTGAATACGAAGCACCTTGTCTTTATCAGTAAATGTTCTTCTTTCGTCTGTAGCATCATTAATTCTGTCTACATTTTCTGTTCACTGAGAACTCATTTGATTTCTGGTATGATTCTGGTAAGACCTTCGCTAAATCCGCTAAATCATTTGATTCTTTTACTATTTTGAGTTCGCAGATGGAACGACGCAGATGGAACGACCCGTTTCGAAATATTTGCTCATTACACACGCCATCTTTTTGAGTGGATTTACCGCGAACGGTGTGTGGGTCTCTATGTTTAGTGCATCCGCCACCGACTTCGACGGTTGAGCCTTTAAAACGGGTCTGCGGTATTCCCCATTGCACGTGACTGAGTTTTGTGGAGAAATGCAGGGTAAATTTAAAGTCGGCCTCGCCCGACTAATTAGACTTCAATTGAATTATTTTCAAGATTTCGAGACGAAAGCCGTGAAAGCCAAATATAAAATTTGAAAAAGAAAACAGACAAAATTCTTAATACAATTTTAGTTATTTATTTTCTACGAAACCCGCTTGTTTACAGCAAAATTTTCACGGACGACTACTATCCATCCGGGTATTTTCGACGGACGGGCACTATGGGCTGATAGTGGCCCTCCGCGGATGAACACTATCGCGTCACGTGGTCAATTTAAACCAATAAGAATCGGAGAAAATTTAGTGGTGAACTATAAGGACTGATAGTGTCTCTCCGCGGTCGAACACTATTGCGTCACGTGATCAATTTAAACCAATAAAAATCGAAAAAAATTAAGTGGTGAACTATAACGCGTGAAAGTTAACGAGAGCGCAAGTCAGCTATCGCGCATAGAAATCGAAAGCGAATAATTTACTTGTTTTAGTATGAATCTACTAGTCGTTTAAACTTATCTAAATCCTCCTAACAGACACTTCAAAAACACGAAGAAGGCGGCCGTCATTTTGTTAACAAGGGCACACTGTTACGCTACTCACTATCTATCACAGATTAGTATAAATTTACCGTAGTCTATTGTGAATCCGTGAATTTGATTGGCTATATTACCGTCGACTATCTGCTGATAGTCAACAGTTACGCATCAGTGCACATCGCGCATCATGTTTGAACCTGATGTAACATAATAAAACAGTTCTTTTCTACGCTGTACTTGACATTTTTTTCTTTTTATGCAACGAGAATACGGTAAATTTATACTAAAACAATTAGACTACTCGCCCTCGTTTTCTACGAGCGATAGTCAACTCGGCTGCGCCTCGTTGACTATCTGCTCGTAGAAAACTCGGGCTCGTAGTCTAATTGTTAATTAAACTTCGCCTCCAAATTTTCTCCGATCTGATTGTTTTAAATTGATCACAGAATAGATAATGAGTAGCCATGGTAGCGTAGCCGGCCTTGAACCGTCGCCACTCGGGATAGAACGCTAACAGCAACACCTGGCTAGTAGATTTATACAGGATCCATAAACGGGGAAGGCGTCTCTGATTTATGCTAAAACTTTGATAGAAGCACGGTGCATGTTTTCTAATTTCTTAAACATTATTTATCAACAGACACTCTTCCTCCTTTCCAGGGCCTTTTCTTGTCGATGGAGTCCTCGAGGCGAAGAGGCCCTGGAAACGAGGATGTCAAGCCTTCCTTCATCCGGGCTCTTGTGAGTGTCAGTACTTCCTTCTTAGTGTCAGTTCAGTTGACAGAAAGGTATCGTAGCAAATGCTTCCTTAAAAAACATTGTTAAACACATACGTCATGGGGAATACGTGATAAATGGTCTGTCCACAAAGGAAGCACCTATCGCAAATCTCTTTATTTGACGGCGATTCCGAAACCGGCTAATACAGCCTCTTGTCAGTAGCTGTTTACTCTCGACGTGACGCCAGCAGGCAAATTCTGTGAATACATGCAGACTGTTGGGTGGGAGACTGGGGGGAGGCAGTTTATTAGAGGAGAGGAAGTTTGGATAAGATTTTAAAGCGCTTGGGTAGGGGTATTGGATGAGGGTTCCTTCTCAGAATTTTTGGTGTGTGGATGCCGCTCGGGTTCATAACATTGTTTCAAAGCAAGAAAAAACCTTCTTTCAGAGCTGGTCCCTGCGAGTTTTTCTGGAATTTCAATCTTACCTAAATTTTAAAGATCGAATAAGTAAGGCTTGATGGAATCTTTTCAACAAAAAAATTAGCTAAAGTTATAAAGACGTTTCGACAGCATCGGGATGTCATTGTCAAGAAAAATGGGTTGGTTCCTTTTTGCATTATAAATAGATCTAAAATTATGCGTATGCGATCAAATTTCGCATTTTGTCGAATCTAATTTGTAATTTTCCTTTGCATCCTATCTTCTAACAGTTCTAATCTTCACTCTTTTTACGTTTGAACAGCAATTCCCTGCATTATCCTTTACCCAGTCACCCATGCCATTTAGTCAATATATAGCAGGAAGGTATCCCCCCGGTTTTTGAGGGCAGGTCATGTTGAAATCAAGTTGTGTTAACCCCCAAAATATTTTGCTTTCTAGTGAGCTGTCTGTTTTCCTTGCGTCTCTTTTGGAGGAGTGTTTGGGGTCATCTTGTCATTGTGCGATAAATATTGAACATGTTTTTCTTTGAAGCTTTTGTTTGTATCAAGGTGAAACACCAGTATTTATATTTCGCTAGGGACACATGTGGCTTTCTTGAAAAAACAGAGTCATCGTAGCGTTGAAAATCCACGGTATTTTAAACTTTCTTCCTTTTGGCACGGGTTCAATAATAGCTAAAAATTCAGGCACAGACGATGAAGTCGTAGTGCAACTTAAAAACGTCAGAAGACTGTCAGATAAAGTGCATCGTCAATTTATTCGCGTGTTATTTGATCCCCTTAACGCTACCCTAATTTGTATTGTGTATGCATGGAATTGTCAGTCTTGATGTAATAGTGACTGGAATCTGCTTAAACTGCTCTGTTTCAGTTCCTGTCTGTTGTATCGTAAACTCTACAAGCAGTTGGACACAAGAAAAGCGTAAGTGTCTAATTTAGCGTTTTGTAGTCAGTTTAGTTCTTATTTAAGTGGCATTCTGTGTGAATTTTTTCGGCGACAAGTGTGTTGCTCTTTGAATCTACCTCGCGCGCACTTTCACTACCCAACCAGGCCGACTAAATCGGGAAGTTCGTTTGCTCGCATCTACTAAATCTCTTCGTACATTTATTAGAAATAAACAGCGTTGTTTCGTTGTGAACGTGGGATCTCTTTTGCACTGATCAGACAATAAGAAGTTGTTTGGTATACAATCTTTTCAACTGCAAACGTATGCGCTTATATATGCCGATGATTAGTAACTAACGTACGTATAAAATTGGGTTTCTTCAGATGATGCTTGCAAGGGCTTCCTTTTGTCAGCAGTTTTAAGACCAGCGACACTATTATTAGGCCTGCCTTCATGGCTCGAAAATCGAGCCCAATTCAGTTTAACATTTCGCTGGGCGACTGGCGGCAAATTTTCTGACAAAAGCATCCACTCAGGGCACTTAGCAGGCAATGTTCATGACAGGTTGGCAGTCACATAGTCTAGCAATGAAGCTTTTACTGCTGTAATCTTTGTCTCTAAGGTGTAATTTTTTCACACTTTGGTCTATGTTACGAACACTACCGCATTTTATCGCTGAAAAAAATGGTGTAAAAAAAATAATTCTCGTCCTTCCATCCGGTCCGTCTTAGGCTTCAGTCATATGTTCTCCATTCTTGTGATGTGTGGCATATTTGTTGTGTTATTCACTGCTATCCAGTTTCATAAGTCTTCCCATCACGCAAACATTTGATATCGAAAATGCATCATATAACACACAGCTAAAAGTTCTCGCCTCCTGAACGGAGGAAAAATGTATTTTTGAACGCAACTAAATCTCGTTTTGTCCACTGATTCAATTGGGTGACGGTTACACGAAGTGAGTTTTCATACATCTGCTGTGGATCGCTTGTGCCACAACGTTTTTCTAATCAAATTGCATCAAAATAATGATTTGTTGAGACACGTTCTTCGCTCCGATTTTCTGTTCAAGGAATTATGCCCTGTAGTTCAAATGTGGACTTATTAGCGGGGAGCTTATCATCTGCGCTTCTCTCGTGGCGGAGGTTAATAATCTTTGGTGGATGACCGCGCGGGCTGTAAACGTTATCTTAGAACCCATGGCGAGATTTATCATTTGTTTAGACTGACTGTGGGTAAAAAAATACTTGTATTGGTTATCAAACGGGTTACCAGTATGCCAGTGTTTTCAATAGCTATCAAAATAATTTTTCAACCTCTGATTTTTATGCTTTCGTCGTCTCGACACCCTTGAACGAGAGTAAAATGTAACGTTGTAGGATCTTGTTATTGCATGTTGTTGCCTAAACGATCACCACATATGTTGTAATCCATGATGAAGGATGGGCAAAAACTGAGTTGGATTCGAATCAAGTTTTTTTTTTCACATGCATCTGTTGGATATCTTTCCAGCATCCTC
>JAHPZR010040766.1:0-19906 GCA_019787425.1 Platygyra sinensis | reverse complement strand
CATGTCACTTCATTTTTTGCGCTGATTGAAATTTCGGTCATTGTTTACTTGAATTTGGTGTCAGCTGCAAATTGATTAAAAAGACGGCAAGAAAAACGCTTTGTTGTTATAGTCTTTGGTTTTACTTCGAAAGCAGACTGTTAAGTACCTCCCAGCACAGGAACGTTCTAGCACTCGCACGAAAAGCCAGTGACTAATGTTTGTAATTATGTTTTTGTTGTGCTGAATTTCTTTCCTTTTGTCAATTTTGTGTTGTTAGAGTCCCCCCTCTCCCCCCCGGGCCACTCCCCTACCCTCCTCACTTAGAAATCCTGACTGTGTAATATTCAATTACGGCTGTTAACTTACTCAAAGCATGGCAATAGCGAGTAACACCTCAGTGAGAAACGGTAGAGAACTTGTTAGTGTGTGATATAATTTCGTTGTTTAAATCGCCCATTTTGTGGACGTCCCTTTACCTCATGTGTTCTCTATTTTTCACCTTTCTTCCTTTCTTTCCCCGCTTTTTATATACCCTGTTATCATGTTTTAATCGATCTAACTGAGTTTTTCAATTTCCAAAATAAACCACACACAGCAAGCTAAATAATTAAAGACCGTTCAGAGTTTTATGAATAAATAACCAAATTGGCGTTGTATGTTTACATCATCGTTAGAACCGCTTTATCAGTTCGTGCAGATAATTGTAATAAAATTTTGAAGGAACAAATTATACCAGTGACGAAAGCTGACTATATTCTATGATTGACCTTTTGTCTTCCTTATGAAAATCTGTGTGCTGTTTCAACAATCTCAACGATTTGAGTTTCAAAGAAATTGGATTTTCATTGTTTAATGTATTTACGTTTTATGGCACAAACTCTATTTTCGCGACCAGAGCGGCACAGTGTTTATTTAGAAGCAGGTGTTATCTCAAGTACACTTACAAACTTCAAGATTAATTGTAAACATAAGTACTAGAAATAATTTGCTTTCCTTGAAGCCTGATAAAACTCGCAAACCACTGCTCGCAATTCAACTCAGTATAAAGGGAACCCCGGGTTGAAATTGATCATTTTTTTTTACCATTTAGGTTTGGTCCTCACTAGCTATTAGAGCATCGTAGAAATAAATATAACCTGAACTTAACTCCGTTGCAGTATGTCGCTCTATACCTTCGTGGAAACGCCTAGAAACTACTTAATTATGAGCGCCGTTGAGTTTGTAGTAATAATGCCTGGATACACAATAATCATAAGAAAATGCTGGATCAAGTTCTTACAATGATTATGTCTACGCTTGTAACTGTTTTTTTTTTTCCAAGTAACGACATAATCATAAAACTAATGTGTCTGACTAATTTACGGATTTCGTGTGGGGTCTATATGAAAATCGCGAGTTAAAGTGGGACAACAAGGGCTTTGTTTGGCTTTCAGTTCTCTTTGTAGAAACGACTTGACCAGGATCAATTGTTGCGAACGTCGAGTAGAGCATGGTTGTTTCTCGACAGAACTAAGGATAGTCGGCAACAGCAATTCAACAAACTGGTTTATTTAATTACTACTCGCTTTCAATACATTTTCACTGAGCTTTCCTACGGATAAAACTCACGGTGCTGTAAAAATTAAGATACATGTTGAGATTCCAGAAACTTCTTTATAGAAAGAATTAAATTCAGCATTATTACAGGATTTAAAAATTAGAGAATTTCATGAGAAATGGACCACTCCAGAAGGTTATAAGTGAGGCTCCTGACTGTTCTTGGGTTCATTGTGACATTTTTTTCATATCAATCATAAAGTTAATGTATTTCGTGGGCTGCATTTGAAAATGACAAGATGACAGGATTACAAAGTGATTGATTGAAGATGACAGGAATAACACAACAATATAAACACATCTTGAAAAGGAAAACAAGAGGTCGACACAATAGGCGTTTCCCCAAATTAAACGGATAAAACTATGGACAATGAAAATATATGAAATAGAAAATCAATAACTATGTAAAAAAAATGAATCAGGTCACTGACGAACAATTAAAATGGATCAGGTCCCCAGCCTCAACATTAGACCCTGGAAGACTATTCCAGTCCCGCACAATTCGGATGGGAAAGGAATATTTATATGTATTACCCTTTGCTGGCTTAGCATAGAGCTTCTACGGGTGATTATAAGAAAGATCGTCAAAATTTAGTTTGTTTATCCCAAAAACGATCTTATAGCATTCGACTAAAGAGAGAAACACAAGTTTACGCATTTCGAGTGTAGACCACATCAACCTCCGCGATCTCCATATTCCATTTGTCCACGTTTTTGCCCTAAAGCAAGCCGAGAGGAAAATGGTAAGTCTTAATTTCAGAGACAACAAAGGTTTTGACGGGTTTTTCCTATTAGAAAAGTAAAATCTAAATGGCTTAATCAAAATAATAAAACCAATCAGTTCTGAGCAATTTATATATTTTATTTGGAAATGGTGAGTTTTATCTTCAAAGGGCCATCAAAGGTTTTGTCGGGTTTTTTCCAAAAGAAAAGTAAAATCTTAATGATGTAACTATACTTATAGAGCTAATGTATTCCGAGTAATTCATATATTTTATTTGGAGAGTGACAACCAGCCTGTGTAGATGTCGTTCCGCATGTAGCAGTGCTTATACGATTATATGGCAAGTCTGACCGTGTGCATGAAATTAGTCGACGGAGGAAGCTTTCAGCTAAGCAAACGAAAAATCCACAACAATCATTGGTGGCAAACTAGTAGTCAAGCTATATCAATTACTTCGTTTACTATAGCTATTTTCTTTTGTCTTTTCCTTCCTGGGGAATGTTTCTCTCCGGCAGTCCTAAAATTTTCCCGCGTAGCACGCTTTGACACGCTTTGCGGATAAAAGTGTGAGAAAAAAAAAACAGGAATCACAGCAAAACCAAAGCTGGAAAAGTGGCAAAGAAAACACATCAAACTCCAAAACTAGGCGGCAATCTAAAAGTGAAACAAAATAATAAAATTTACATGAAAATAAATGGGCTATTTCCGAGTTGCCTTTTGCCTCTGCATCAGAACGAGTCTACGAAACCGTGCAACGCCTTGAGGTTCATTTTGTCAATTCTGCTTTATTGTTTTTATTGATACAAAGTTGAGCCATTCTCATATATAGGTGGTCAATAGGCCCTTTGCACGACCCGGTCACATGATACAAAATTAAATATACTGGTGAACAAGTTGAGGAGTGGGACTTCCAAAACAAAAGCGGGTGCATTGTTTTGGAAGTCCCACCGAGCAATTTGCTCCCCAGTATATTTGATTTTGTACCATGTGACCGGGTCGTGCAAAGGGCCTGTTGTTTTGTAACGTGCAGCTCGTTGAACGGCTAATTAACAATTAGATTATGAGCTCGAGATTTCTATCGCGCGATACCGTAGAATTCCGAAAGTAACGACCCCCGTTACTTTCGAATTTTGCAGGCAAAAGGGGCCGCTACTTTCGGGTAGCCGTTATTTTCGGACAGGTAAAAAACGTTTGTAACTCGAAACAGTCTCAGACAAAGAGGGCGCGTATTATGAAATTTAAAAGTCGTTCCATTTAGGCATATTCCCTAAAATGTAACGTAACAAACAAAACAGACTACCTTAAGCGGTACGCTATACATTCACGATTTATACTAAAACTGTACAGTACATGTTGATTCTTCACTGACAAATTAATTTCAATAAGGTATTGCGTTTTCATTCACAGACTGAATCATGCACAAACCGATTCTTTAAACGTCCTTTAGTCAAGCATGTGCATGTGGTCCATGATAGTCATGATAATCTGAGAATTTTTACAAGTTCTAGTTTTCTTATCTGTATACATTGAAAGATAATCGCGGTTTCATGACAAACGTTGGTGTTTTTCTTGTTTAAGTGACTTCCCAAAGAAGAGATATTATTTGTATTTAGATCGCTTTGTAAGCCGAAGGGAAGTAATGCTTGAAGTGAACATCAAATATAACAGTTACAACAGTGTTTTGTTACCGTTTTGGGGTATTTTTTTTTTAAATCCCGTTACTTTCGGGGGGACCGTTAATTTCGGGATTTAATAGTAGGGCAAAAAATTGACGTTACTTTCGGGTAGCTGTTACTTTCGGGGGGGCCGTTACTTTCGGAATTCTACGGTAGTTGACGAGGGTGCAGCCCGAGTCAACTATCGCGCGATAGAAATCGAGAGCGAATAATCTATTTGTTTTAGTATAAATCTACTAGTCGTTCAAAACTTAATCTAAATCCCCTTCTCAACACTTCGAAAACGCCAAGAAACGGCCGTCATTTTGTTAACAAGCCTACACTGTTACGCTACTCACTATCTATTTAACAAGTATTCCTAGAGCCCGAATAGAATGGGCTCTGAGTCAATAGCCCATGAGGCCGAAGGCCGAATGGGCTATTGACTCAGAGCCCATGAGGGCGAGAGGAATAATTGTTTTAGTGAAATCCAACTAGTTGGTCAAGAAAAATATCGAGACAAAACATCTTTCGCTAGTTAAAGCCATTGTTTTGGTTTTCAAAGCCGGTGCTTTTCGCTACTAGTGGGCTATAACAAATAGCCTACTAGTAGCTCAACCAATCAGAACGCAGCATTGATAATAGACCACTAGTTGGATTTTACTAACACAGAATAGATCGTGGGTAGCGTAGCCAATCAGATTACAGCATTTGCATTAGTATACTAGTAGAATTCTACTAATTCCAGATAGCGCCTAGTGTGTCCTTTGTGCAAATGAATTCTTCACAGTTCAGTTTATAGGGTAACTGTTAGCATACTTAAAGTTGTTCTCCCCTTCGGCAGATTATTACCATTTAGGTATACTAGTACTAATTCCAGATAGCGCCTAGTGTGTCCACAGTCGTTTCTTTTTTCCTTTTATTCTTCTTATTAAAGGCGAGCGACCGATTCCCACTTTTGCGCTTCACTGTTCAATCCCACGAAATTACTATTTTAGTTTGCTTGCGCCTTCGACGATCTTCGAGAAAATACAAGGCCCGTAAAAACAACAAGCATCACCTCAGGTGGCAAATGGTTACTATCATTTTAATCTCCTTGTAACATCTTGGGCACTCAAGACCGTCTCTGTAACCACATTTTCAAACACCTCGAAGTTCGTCCAAAATACTAGCTCTGCTACTCGCATTTAAACTCTCTTCTTGGTGTTTGTAGTCAAAAGCGGTTTTTCATGTTTTGTGATGTCTTACATATTGTACTTGATCATTTGTCAACCAGTTCCAAGACATTTAAATCGGAAACTTGTTTTACACGCACAATGTCTCTTCTTTTTCTCTTTCGTTTTTCTCTGCCGCTAAAATTTTCCACTCGTATAGATGATTGAAACTTCGTACACTTAAATAAACCCAGAAGATACCGTTTGAAATTTTCCCCGTAGATTCCATACAATATGGGATCTAAGGCAGTGTTTAATAGAATTAAAAGTTGGGACGCCCTCCAGATGTAATCATCATCTGTGAGGTGAAAATACCTCAGCGTTCTCACCACCATAAATGGGGACCAACAAATTGCAAACGCCACAGTCAAGGCGGCTAAAATTATCGCTACCTTGTGATGGCGTTGAACGGTTCGCACTGTTTCAAGAGCGTTTCGTGTTGTAAAGGCATCAGAGCGCAACGATAGAAAAATGCTCCTCTGAGTATAAATCATGTAGATTAGAGGAAAGATGAAGAAACAAGCTG
This sequence comes from Platygyra sinensis, assembly GCA_019787425.1. Lineage (NCBI taxonomy): Eukaryota > Metazoa > Cnidaria > Anthozoa > Scleractinia > Merulinidae > Platygyra > Platygyra sinensis. Next base: position 14,209 of record JAHPZR010040766.1, on the reverse strand, counting down.
CATGGATACTGTAATAAATCTGTCGTCCCATGTCTCCGAATTTTATGTTTGTGCAAAGCACTGCATTACTAGCATCTACTTGAACTTCATAGGCATTTAACAGTGGCGAGGCGATAATGATGCTGCTTACCCAGATGGCGATCAGCTTGCGATGCGCGCTTTCTGCAGTCAAGAATCTTGCTCTGAAGGGTTCGACCACGGCCTGAAGGCGTTCGAAGCTTATAAGGACAAGAGTCATTATTGAAGTGTTGTAACAAGTTTCCATTACAAAACTTTGCGCTTTACAGGAGAATTGACCGCCAATCCAGGTCCATAAGAGGTTGATTGTATCCAATATGCTCAGCGTGATAAATGCTAGGTCTGCAACGGCCAAGTTAGCGATGAACCATTTCATTGGAAATTGTGGTCTTTTTTTGAAGCATAGAAAAAGGACGAATGAGTTCCCCGCGATTGCTAGCAAGAACACCAAGAAGTAAACACAAGAAAATGTTGCAACAATCGCTGTAGGAAGCCTGTCGCTTGTTGCCATAATTTTCCACCTAGTCTCCAATATTTCTTTCTTCCTAATGATTACGTACCTCGAAGTTTAAATCAGCGTCCGTCAAAATCCTTATTTTTGGTTTTGGAAGATTTCACCTTCACAGACCTGGTGATAAACTGCCGGAAGAATCCTCTTTTTTAGCTATACAGAAGTGAAAGATTGCATAATTCGATGCCTGTCGTGCTTGTATAGATCAGTGGTCATAGATCAAATACGTCATCTTAACGTTCCTGAAGTCACATCAACTGATCCCTTCTACCCTGAGGAGATCAAAGTTCTCGTTTATGCCACCGAAAAGTCCAGTTTTAAAAGTTACTAAGTCTTTTGTCTGTGTTTAGGTTAGGCCAGACTGTGCAGCTGAGCGCACTAATTTAGAAAGGAAGCGATAGTTCTTCACTGAGTTTGTTTTTGGACTGGATATATCATAGTTATAATTTAGATTATTCGCCATCAATGTTTTCCTAAATAGGGTGTTGCAGTAAATCGTGATAGGTAATCTTGAATGAATTTGGGGTCATTGAACCTTGACTGGCTGCCGTACGCGATTCACCTAATTCAAAATATTCATGTCGCTTTGAATAGATCTTCAATTTGACCATTTTGTTCAAACGTTTGAGAGAAATTTACCTGCCAGCAATTTCGTCCGGAAAGTATGAAATTGCTACCGCAAAATTAAAGGTAATCTTCTAATGCTACCCATGAGTTCTTTAACGCTTTGGAATGAAAACATGTTATTAACTTACCTGTTATTTCATCCCTTAAAGAGGACTACACTAAATTTAGCAATTTGGATATTGTTTTATTCTTGGGGACAGCTGTATTAACATTAAGATTTTTAATCTTCAGTTTAAATATTTATTTTCCTTGAAAACATCTCGAGTAGTGTATCGATTAGGCTGATAAATTGTTCTAGCTTATATTTATTTATCCGGGAAATAATCAATCACTCGACTTGACTGTGCTTACAACAACCTGTCGCATGTTGCCATAAATTTCCGACCAGTCTTCAATATGTGCTTTTCTTTCTTCCTGGCCAAGAACAGAAAATTATTAGATGCCTCAATTTTTTTATCAGCGTCTGTCAAAATCCTTGTTTTGGTTTTGGAAGATTTCACCTTCACAGAGCTGGCGATAAACTGCGGAAGAATCATAATTATTTCTTCTACCCTGAGGAGATCAAAGTTCTCGTTTATGCCACCGGCAAGTCCAGTTTTAAAAGTTACTAAGCCTTTGTGTGTTTTTAGGTTAGGTCAGACTGTGCAGCTGAGCGCACAAATTTAAAAAGAAAGCGATAGTTCTTCGCTGAGTTTGTTTTTGGACTGGATACGTATATCGTAGTTGTAATTTAAATTATTTTCCTAAATAAGGTGTTGTAGTAAATGGTGATAGGTAAGCTTGAATTTGGGGTCATTGGACCTTGACTGGCTGCCGTACGCGATTTACCTATATCAAAATATTCATGTCGCCTTTAAAATAGATCTCCAATTTGACCATTTTGTTCAAATGTTTGAGAGAAATTTACTAACCAGCAATTTCGTCCGGAAGGTATGAAATTGCTATCGCAAAGATCTAATCTTCTAATGCTACTCATGAGTTCTTTAAGGCTTTGGAATGAAAACTTGTTATTAACTTACCTGTTATTTCATCCTTCAAAGAGAACTACACTAACTTTGGCAATTTGGATATTGTTTTATTCTTGGGGGCAGCTGTATTAGCATTCAGATTTTTAATCTTCAGTTTAAATATTTAGTTTCCTTGAGATCATCCCGAGTAGTGTATCGATTATGCAGATAAGTTGGTCTTATATTTATTTCTCCGGAAAATAATCCATCACTTGACTTAACTGCATGTGCTTACAACAACCTGTCGCTTGTTGCCATAAATTTCCGCCCAATCTTCAACATGTGCTTTTCTTCCTTCCCAAGAACAGAAAATGATTACGTGCCTCGAATTTTTAATCAGCGTCTGTCAAGATCCTTATTTTTGGTTTTAGAAGATTTCACCTTCAAGATGAAACAGTCACAGAGCTGGCGATAAACTGCGGAAGAATCTCAAGTTCTTTTTTAGCTATTCTTAAGTGAAAGATTGTACGATTCGATGCCTGTCTTGCTTGTATAAATGGTCATAGATTAAGGGCGTCATCTTAACGTTCCTGAAGTCACATCAACTAATTTGTCATTCGCTCCGACGAAGGGCTAACGCTCGAAACGTCAGCCTCCGAATCTCTTTACGGTAGCCAATAGGCCATATTCGTATTCCCGGTATCGGACTGGAACTAGCTTGCAAGTGAGGCTGATGCGGGGGAGTCTTTTCAAATACAAATTACATTCAACTCTTTTTAATGATATTCCCCCGCATGAGCCTCCATTGCAAGCTACAATCATGGACAAAAGTCTTGGGACAAATTTACATTTGAGGTGCTTTTTCACACGCGCCAAGCAAACAGTCAGGCGCGAATTCATCTACACTTATTCAGCCCCTCTCTCTCCCCCTCCGCCCCCCCGCCCCCCCCTCTACAATGTTGGACAAGTGTACACGCTCTATTTCTCCAGACAACATTGTATGGGGGGCGGGGCAAGAAACGCATAACAGTCCTTTTTTAAAAACTCCGTTTTAAAAACACAAAAAATTAGTGCAATTACACAAGTGTCCCAAGGAATTTTGTCCAGGATTGTCTGATTTTTACGTCTCTTAGAAAAATGCACAATTACGATGTTTTTTGGCCCTAAATACATTTAGGGCCCGAGAGTGTGAAGTATCTGAGTTAAGAAAGGCATTTCTTAGAGCTTTTACCCGGCTTTTCCGTATTTTTTAATGGTTTTGGACCCGCCGGGAAAGGTGTTGATCTCACATAATATAGAAACTTTTGTATGTGATGGCGGTGATAATGGAGTCGCTTGATTTGGATACGTAACGAACTGTTAACATTAATGTACAGTTCTTCAGATCCTTCAATATTTTTAGAAACGACAAATCTGGTATTTAAGCCAATCTTAGTGACCACCTTAACAGTTATTACAGCTTGTTTCAGTGAGTACAAATTATAGTGAGGCGCTTTACTCTTCGGGTAGTGACGTCAGCGTTCACTGGTCATCGCGCAGTACTCAGCGGCGAAGAAAGACAGTGTTAATTCAATTTCCTCAAAGTATCGACTAAGAATGCCAGCCAAAATATATTTTCAACACGGCAGTTATGGTCCTTTTTGGAAATAAGTTCACAAAAGTCATGTCACAGCACGCTGGCAGTAAATGCAACGGTTCTCACTAAATCCAGTATAGAAGAGTTAACTTTAAAACAATTCTTAACAATGAAAAATGAGAACCGTGTTTGCAGAGCTCAAAATTAAGTTTTTCCCAGCAATAAAGGTGTGGAAGATCGATTTCCAAATACAGTTGACTTAACACGTCTTAAATGTGAGCTTTTGGAAATAGTTAGGCAGATTTTAAGGTTTTAAAGTGAGTACCGTGGCTGAGAACCGTTGAGTTATGCAAACAAGAAGGGACCAACTCATTGCGCGTGACATCAAAAAGTGTCACACAATGTCATTTCGGAAACAAATAAAGGGAAATGACTCCCAAAGGCTGGAAACAACTTTCAAATGCTCTGTTCGGTACCTTTTGGGTGAAAGTAGTGTTTGCGATGCACGCTCACTGCCTGCATGCATCACATATTCATGATAGAGTTGCCTTCGAGATTTGACATTTCCGCGCGATTTCCAGGAGCGAAGACCTTCTGTTTTTAAGAAAAACAGAAGGTCTTCGCTCCTGGAAATCGCGCGGAAATGTCAAATCTCGAAGGCAACTCTATCATGAATATGTGATGCATGCAGGCAGTGAGCGTGCATCGCAAACACTACTTTCACCCAAAAGGTACCGAACAGAGCATTTGAAAGTTGTTTCCAGCCTTTGGGAGTCATTTCCCTTTATTTGTTTCCGAAATGACATTGTGTGACACTTTTTGATGTCACGCGCAATGAGTTGGTCCCTTCTTGTTTGCATAACTCAACGGTTCTCAGCCACGGTACTCACTTTAAAACCTTAAAATCTGCCTAACTATTTCCAAAAGCTCACATTTAAGACGTGTTAAGTCAACTGTATTTGGAAATCGATCTTCCACACCTTTATTGCTGGGAAAAACTTAATTTTGAGCTCTGCAAACACGGTTCTCATTTTTCATTGTTAAGAATTGTTTTAAAGTTAACTCTTCTATACTGGATTTAGTGAGAACCGTTGCATTTACTGCCAGCGTGCTGTGACATGACTTTTGTGAACTTATTTCCAAAAAGGACCATAACTGCCGTGTTGAAAATATATTTTGGCTGGCATTCTTAGTCGATACTTTGAGGAAATTGAATTAACACTGTCTTTCTTCGCCGCTGAGTACTGCGCGATGACCAGTGAACGCTGACGTCACTACCCGAAGAGTAAAGCGCCTCACTATAATTTGTACTCACTGAAACAAGCTGTAATAACTGTTAAGGTGGTCACTAAGATTGGCTTAAATACCAGATTTGTCGTTTCTAAAAATATTGAAGGATCTGAAGAACTGTACATTAATGTTAACAGTTCGTTACGTATCCAAATCAAGCGACTCCATTATCACCGCCATCACATACAAAAGTTTCTATATTATGTGAGATCAACACCTTTCCCGGCGGGTCCAAAACCATTAAAAAATACGGAAAAGCCGGGTAAAAGCTCTAAGAAATGCCTTTCTTAACTCAGATACTTCACACTCTCGGGCCCTAAATGTATTTAGGGCCAAAAAACATCGTAATTGTGCATTTTTCTAAGAGACGTAAAAATCAGACAATCCTGGACAAAATTCCTTGGGACACTTGTGTAATTGCACTAATTTTTTGTGTTTTTAAAACGGAGTTTTTAAAAAAGGACTGTTATGCGTTTCTTGCCCCGCCCCCCATACAATGTTGTCTGGAGAAATAGAGCGTGTACACTTGTCCAACATTGTAGAGGGGGGGGCGGGGGGGCGGAGGGGGAGAGAGAGGGGCTGAATAAGTGTAGATGAATTCGCGCCTGACTGTTTGCTTGGCGCGTGTGAAAAAGCACCTCAAATGTAAATTTGTCCCAAGACTTTTGTCCATGATTGTAGCTTGCAATGGAGGCTCATGCGGGGGAATATCATTAAAAAGAGTTGAATGTAATTTGTATTTGAAAAGACTCCCCCGCATCAGCCTCACTTGCAAGCTAGTTCCAGTCCGATACCGGGAATACGAATATGGCCTATTGGCTACCGTAAAGAGATTCGGAGGCTGACGTTTCGAGCGTTAGCCCTTCGTCGGAGCGAATGACAAATTAGTTGATGTGACTTCAGGAACGTTAAGATGACGCCCTTAATCTATGACCATTTATACAAGCAAGACAGGCATCGAATCGTACAATCTTTCACTTAAGAATAGCTAAAAAAGAACTTGAGATTCTTCCGCAGTTTATCGCCAGCTCTGTGACTGTTTCATCTTGAAGGTGAAATCTTCTAAAACCAAAAATAAGGATCTTGACAGACGCTGATTAAAAATTCGAGGCACGTAATCATTTTCTGTTCTTGGGAAGGAAGAAAAGCACATGTTGAAGATTGGGCGGAAATTTATGGCAACAAGCGACAGGTTGTTGTAAGCACATGCAGTTAAGTCAAGTGATGGATTATTTTCCGGAGAAATAAATATAAGACCAACTTATCTGCATAATCGATACACTACTCGGGATGATCTCAAGGAAACTAAATATTTAAACTGAAGATTAAAAATCTGAATGCTAATACAGCTGCCCCCAAGAATAAAACAATATCCAAATTGCCAAAGTTAGTGTAGTTCTCTTTGAAGGATGAAATAACAGGTAAGTTAATAACAAGTTTTCATTCCAAAGCCTTAAAGAACTCATGAGTAGCATTAGAAGATTAGATCTTTGCGATAGCAATTTCATACCTTCCGGACGAAATTGCTGGTTAGTAAATTTCTCTCAAACATTTGAACAAAATGGTCAAATTGGAGATCTATTTTAAAGGCGACATGAATATTTTGATATAGGTAAATCGCGTACGGCAGCCAGTCAAGGTCCAATGACCCCAAATTCAAGCTTACCTATCACCATTTACTACAACACCTTATTTAGGAAAATAATTTAAATTACAACTACGATATACGTATCCAGTCCAAAAACAAACTCAGCGAAGAACTATCGCTTTCTTTTTAAATTTGTGCGCTCAGCTGCACAGTCTGACCTAACCTAAAAACACACAAAGGCTTAGTAACTTTTAAAACTGGACTTGCCGGTGGCATAAACGAGAACTTTGATCTCCTCAGGGTAGAAGAAATAATTATGATTCTTCCGCAGTTTATCGCCAGCTCTGTGAAGGTGAAATCTTCCAAAACCAAAACAAGGATTTTGACAGACGCTGATAAAAAAATTGAGGCATCTAATAATTTTCTGTTCTTGGCCAGGAAGAAAGAAAAGCACATATTGAAGACTGGTCGGAAATTTATGGCAACATGCGACAGGTTGTTGTAAGCACAGTCAAGTCGAGTGATTGATTATTTCCCGGATAAATAAATATAAGCTAGAACAATTTATCAGCCTAATCGATACACTACTCGAGATGTTTTCAAGGAAAATAAATATTTAAACTGAAGATTAAAAATCTTAATGTTAATACAGCTGTCCCCAAGAATAAAACAATATCCAAATTGCTAAATTTAGTGTAGTCCTCTTTAAGGGATGAAATAACAGGTAAGTTAATAACATGTTTTCATTCCAAAGCGTTAAAGAACTCATGGGTAGCATTAGAAGATTACCTTTAATTTTGCGGTAGCAATTTCATACTTTCCGGACGAAATTGCTGGCAGGTAAATTTCTCTCAAACGTTTGAACAAAATGGTCAAATTGAAGATCTATTCAAAGCGACATGAATATTTTGAATTAGGTGAATCGCGTACGGCAGCCAGTCAAGGTTCAATGACCCCAAATTCATTCAAGATTACCTATCACGATTTACTGCAACACCCTATTTAGGAAAACATTGATGGCGAATAATCTAAATTATAACTATGATATATCCAGTCCAAAAACAAACTCAGTGAAGAACTATCGCTTCCTTTCTAAATTAGTGCGCTCAGCTGCACAGTCTGGCCTAACCTAAACACAGACAAAAGACTTAGTAACTTTTAAAACTGGACTTTTCGGTGGCATAAACGAGAACTTTGATCTCCTCAGGGTAGAAGGGATCAGTTGATGTGACTTCAGGAACGTTAAGATGACGTATTTGATCTATGACCACTGATCTATACAAGCACGACAGGCATCGAATTATGCAATCTTTCACTTCTGTATAGCTAAAAAAGAGGATTCTTCCGGCAGTTTATCACCAGGTCTGTGAAGGTGAAATCTTCCAAAACCAAAAATAAGGATTTTGACGGACGCTGATTTAAACTTCGAGGTACGTAATCATTAGGAAGAAAGAAATATTGGAGACTAGGTGGAAAATTATGGCAACAAGCGACAGGCTTCCTACAGCGATTGTTGCAACATTTTCTTGTGTTTACTTCTTGGTGTTCTTGCTAGCAATCGCGGGGAACTCATTCGTCCTTTTTCTATGCTTCAAAAAAAGACCACAATTTCCAATGAAATGGTTCATCGCTAACTTGGCCGTTGCAGACCTAGCATTTATCACGCTGAGCATATTGGATACAATCAACCTCTTATGGACCTGGATTGGCGGTCAATTCTCCTGTAAAGCGCAAAGTTTTGTAATGGAAACTTGTTACAACACTTCAATAATGACTCTTGTCCTTATAAGCTTCGAACGCCTTCAGGCCGTGGTCGAACCCTTCAGAGCAAGATTCTTGACTGCAGAAAGCGCGCATCGCAAGCTGATCGCCATCTGGGTAAGCAGCATCATTATCGCCTCGCCACTGTTAAATGCCTATGAAGTTCAAGTAGATGCTAGTAATGCAGTGCTTTGCACAAACATAAAATTCGGAGACATGGGACGACAGATTTATTACAGTATCCATGCAGCTTGTTTCTTCATCTTTCCTCTAATCTACATGATTTATACTCAGAGGAGCATTTTTCTATCGTTGCGCTCTGATGCCTTTACAACACGAAACGCTCTTGAAACAGTGCGAACCGTTCAACGCCATCACAAGGTAGCGATAATTTTAGCCGCCTTGACTGTGGCGTTTGCAATTTGTTGGTCCCCATTTATGGTGGTGAGAACGCTGAGGTATTTTCACCTCACAGATGATGATTACATCTGGAGGGCGTCCCAACTTTTAATTCTATTAAACACTGCCTTAGATCCCATATTGTATGGAATCTACGGGGAAAATTTCAAACGGTATCTTCTGGGTTTATTTAAGTGTACGAAGTTTCAATCATCTATACGAGTGGAAAATTTTAGCGGCAGAGAAAAACGAAAGAGAAAAAGAAGAGACATTGTGCGTGTAAAACAAGTTTCCGATTTAAATGTCTTGGAACTGGTTGACAAATGATCAAGTACAATATGTAAGACATCACAAAACATGAAAAACCGCTTTTGACTACAAACACCAAGAAGAGAGTTTAAATGCGAGTAGCAGAGCTAGTATTTTGGACGAACTTCGAGGTGTTTGAAAATGTGGTTACAGAGACGGTCTTGAGTGCCCAAGATGTTACAAGGAGATTAAAATGATAGTAACCATTTGCCACCTGAGGTGATGCTTGTTGTTTTTACGGGCCTTGTATTTTCTCGAAGATCGTCGAAGGCGCAAGCAAACTAAAATAGTAATTTCGTGGGATTGAACAGTGAAGCGCAAAAGTGGGAATCGGTCGCTCGCCTTTAATAAGAAGAATAAAAGGAAAAAAGAAACGACTGTGGACACACTAGGCGCTATCTGGAATTAGTACTAGTATACCTAAATGGTAATAATCTGCCGAAGGGGAGAACAACTTTAAGTATGCTAACAGTTACCCTATAAACTGAACTGTGAAGAATTCATTTGCACAAAGGACACACTAGGCGCTATCTGGAATTAGTATAAATCTACTAGCATTCTATCACAAATGCCGTTCTCTGATTGGCTACGCTACCCACGATCTATTCTGTGTTAGTAAAATCCAACTAGTGGTCTATTATCAATGCTGCGTTCTGATTGGTTGAGCTACTAGTAGGCTATTTGTTATAGCCCACTAGTAGCGAAAAGCACCGGCTTTGAAAACCAAAACAATGGCTTTAACTAGCGAAAGATGTTTTGTCTCGATATTTTTCTTGACCAACTAGTTGGATTTCACTAAAACAATTATTCCTCTCGCCCTCATGGGCTCTGAGTCAATAGCCCATTCGGCCTTCGGCCTCATGGGCTATTGACTCAGAGCCCATTCTATTCGGGCTCTAGGAATACTTGTTAAATAGATAGTGAGTAGCGTAACAGTGTAGGCTTGTTAACAAAATGACGGCCGTTTCTTGGCGTTTTCGAAGTGTTGAGAAGGGGATTTAGATTAAGTTTTGAACGACTAGTAGATTTATACTAAAACAAATAGATTATTCGCTCTCGATTTCTATCGCGCGATAGTTGACTCGGGCTGCACCCTCGTCAACTACCGTAGAATTCCGAAAGTAACGGCCCCCCCGAAAGTAACAGCTACCCGAAAGTAACGTCAATTTTTTGCCCTACTATTAAATCCCGAAATTAACGGTCCCCCCGAAAGTAACGGGATTTAAAAAAAAAATACCCCAAAACGGTAACAAAACACTGTTGTAACTGTTATATTTGATGTTCACTTCAAGCATTACTTCCCTTCGGCTTACAAAGCGATCTAAATACAAATAATATCTCTTCTTTGGGAAGTCACTTAAACAAGAAAAACACCAACGTTTGTCATGAAACCGCGATTATCTTTCAATGTATACAGATAAGAAAACTAGAACTTGTAAAAATTCTCAGATTATCATGACTATCATGGACCACATGCACATGCTTGACTAAAGGACGTTTAAAGAATCGGTTTGTGCATGATTCAGTCTGTGAATGAAAACGCAATACCTTATTGAAATTAATTTGTCAGTGAAGAATCAACATGTACTGTACAGTTTTAGTATAAATCGTGAATGTATAGCGTACCGCTTAAGGTAGTCTGTTTTGTGTTACGTTACATTTTAGGGAATATGCCTAAATGGAACGACTTTTAAATTTCATAATACGCGCCCTCTTTGTCTGAGACTGTTTCGAGTTACAAACGTTTTTTACCTGTCCGAAAATAACGGCTACCCGAAAGTAGCGGCCCCTTTTGCCTGCAAAATTCGAAAGTAACGGGGGTCGTTACTTTCGGAATTCTACGGTATCGCGCGATAGAAATCTCGAGCTCATAATCTAATTGTTAATTAGCCGTTCAACGAGCTGCACGTTACAAAACAACAGGCCCTTTGCACGACCCGGTCACATGGTACAAAATCAAATATACTGGGGAGCAAATTGCTCGGTGGGACTTCCAAAACAATGCACCCGCTTTTGTTTTGGAAGTCCCACTCCTCAACTTGTTCACCAGTATATTTAATTTTGTATCATGTGACCGGGTCGTGCAAAGGGCCTATTGACCACCTATATATGAGAATGGCTCAACTTTGTATCAATAAAAACAATAAAGCAGAATTGACAAAATGAACCTCAAGGCGTTGCACGGTTTCGTAGACTCGTTCTGATGCAGAGGCAAAAGGCAACTCGGAAATAGCCCATTTATTTTCATGTAAATTTTATTATTTTGTTTCACTTTTAGATTGCCGCCTAGTTTTGGAGTTTGATGTGTTTTCTTTGCCACTTTTCCAGCTTTGGTTTTGCTGTGATTCCTGTTTTTTTTTTCTCACACTTTTATCCGCAAAGCGTGTCAAAGCGTGCTACGCGGGAAAATTTTAGGACTGCCGGAGAGAAACATTCCCCAGGAAGGAAAAGACAAAAGAAAATAGCTATAGTAAACGAAGTAATTGATATAGCTTGACTACTAGTTTGCCACCAATGATTGTTGTGGATTTTTCGTTTGCTTAGCTGAAAGCTTCCTCCGTCGACTAATTTCATGCACACGGTCAGACTTGCCATATAATCGTATAAGCACTGCTACATGCGGAACGACATCTACACAGGCTGGTTGTCACTCTCCAAATAAAATATATGAATTACTCGGAATACATTAGCTCTATAAGTATAGTTACATCATTAAGATTTTACTTTTCTTTTGGAAAAAACCCGACAAAACCTTTGATGGCCCTTTGAAGATAAAACTCACCATTTCCAAATAAAATATATAAATTGCTCAGAACTGATTGGTTTTATTATTTTGATTAAGCCATTTAGATTTTACTTTTCTAATAGGAAAAACCCGTCAAAACCTTTGTTGTCTCTGAAATTAAGACTTACCATTTTCCTCTCGGCTTGCTTTAGGGCAAAAACGTGGACAAATGGAATATGGAGATCGCGGAGGTTGATGTGGTCTACACTCGAAATGCGTAAACTTGTGTTTCTCTCTTTAGTCGAATGCTATAAGATCGTTTTTGGGATAAACAAACTAAATTTTGACGATCTTTCTTATAATCACCCGTAGAAGCTCTATGCTAAGCCAGCAAAGGGTAATACATATAAATATTCCTTTCCCATCCGAATTGTGCGGGACTGGAATAGTCTTCCAGGGTCTAATGTTGAGGCTGGGGACCTGATCCATTTTAATTGTTCGTCAGTGACCTGATTCATTTTTTTTTACATAGTTATTGATTTTCTATTTCATATATTTTCATTGTCCATAGTTTTATCCGTTTAATTTGGGGAAACGCCTATTGTGTCGACCTCTTGTTTTCCTTTTCAAGATGTGTTTATATTGTTGTGTTATTCCTGTCATCTTCAATCAATCACTTTGTAATCCTGTCATCTTGTCATTTTCAAATGCAGCCCACGAAATACATTAACTTTATGATTGATATGAAAAAAATGTCACAATGAACCCAAGAACAGTCAGGAGCCTCACTTATAACCTTCTGGAGTGGTCCATTTCTCATGAAATTCTCTAATTTTTAAATCCTGTAATAATGCTGAATTTAATTCTTTCTATAAAGAAGTTTCTGGAATCTCAACATGTATCTTAATTTTTACAGCACCGTGAGTTTTATCCGTAGGAAAGCTCAGTGAAAATGTATTGAAAGCGAGTAGTAATTAAATAAACCAGTTTGTTGAATTGCTGTTGCCGACTATCCTTAGTTCTGTCGAGAAACAACCATGCTCTACTCGACGTTCGCAACAATTGATCCTGGTCAAGTCGTTTCTACAAAGAGAACTGAAAGCCAAACAAAGCCCTTGTTGTCCCACTTTAACTCGCGATTTTCATATAGACCCCACACGAAATCCGTAAATTAGTCAGACACATTAGTTTTATGATTATGTCGTTACTTGGAAAAAAAAAAACAGTTACAAGCGTAGACATAATCATTGTAAGAACTTGATCCAGCATTTTCTTATGATTATTGTGTATCCAGGCATTATTACTACAAACTCAACGGCGCTCATAATTAAGTAGTTTCTAGGCGTTTCCACGAAGGTATAGAGCGACATACTGCAACGGAGTTAAGTTCAGGTTATATTTATTTCTACGATGCTCTAATAGCTAGTGAGGACCAAACCTAAATGGTAAAAAAAAATGATCAATTTCAACCCGGGGTTCCCTTTATACTGAGTTGAATTGCGAGCAGTGGTTTGCGAGTTTTATCAGGCTTCAAGGAAAGCAAATTATTTCTAGTACTTATGTTTACAATTAATCTTGAAGTTTGTAAGTGTACTTGAGATAACACCTGCTTCTAAATAAACACTGTGCCGCTCTGGTCGCGAAAATAGAGTTTGTGCCATAAAACGTAAATACATTAAACAATGAAAATCCAATTTCTTTGAAACTCAAATCGTTGAGATTGTTGAAACAGCACACAGATTTTCATAAGGAAGACAAAAGGTCAATCATAGAATATAGTCAGCTTTCGTCACTGGTATAATTTGTTCCTTCAAAATTTTATTACAATTATCTGCACGAACTGATAAAGCGGTTCTAACGATGATGTAAACATACAACGCCAATTTGGTTATTTATTCATAAAACTCTGAACGGTCTTTAATTATTTAGCTTGCTGTGTGTGGTTTATTTTGGAAATTGAAAAACTCAGTTAGATCGATTAAAACATGATAACAGGGTATATAAAAAGCGGGGAAAGAAAGGAAGAAAGGTGAAAAATAGAGAACACATGAGGTAAAGGGACGTCCACAAAATGGGCGATTTAAACAACGAAATTATATCACACACTAACAAGTTCTCTACCGTTTCTCACTGAGGTGTTACTCGCTATTGCCATGCTTTGAGTAAGTTAACAGCCGTAATTGAATATTACACAGTCAGGATTTCTAAGTGAGGAGGGTAGGGGAGTGGCCCGGGGGGGAGAGGGGGGACTCTAACAACACAAAATTGACAAAAGGAAAGAAATTCAGCACAACAAAAACATAATTACAAACATTAGTCACTGGCTTTTCGTGCGAGTGCTAGAACGTTCCTGTGCTGGGAGGTACTTAACAGTCTGCTTTCGAAGTAAAACCAAAGACTATAACAACAAAGCGTTTTTCTTGCCGTCTTTTTAATCAATTTGCAGCTGACACCAAAT